>JAJONR010011385.1:0-17166 GCA_029582245.1 Solanum etuberosum | reverse complement strand
ACATAGCTCATAGTGATGGTTGTCGGTTAGAGAAACTCCCACAGAGATATTTTGTATTCTTATATACATAGAGTTTACTTTGTATTTTCATATACAAGCAGATTTTATCTTGTATCCTTGCATACAAACTGAGTTACTATTGCATTTTTCAATACATTGAGTTGCTTTGTAATATTTTAAAAGTTTTCCATATATTGTATATGTATTGTTGATTTATATTGAGTTGTGTATCCAGAGTTGAGTACCCAGAGTCGAGTATCTTATTATTGAGTCGAGCCTTGTTTCACTAAGTTGAATATCTTATCATTGAGTTGAGCCCTATTTTCTCTGAGTTTAATTGAACTATGTTTCTTTGGGTTGAGTTGAGTTGAGTGAGTTGAGAAGAGGTAAGTATGTTTCTTTCCCACCATTTCAAGCTTATGTTTATGCTTTAGAATTCCCTTACATGCTCGTACATTTCATGTACTGAGCCATTTGGCCTGCATCGTTTCATGATGCAGATACAGGTATTCAGGGTCATCAACAGGAGCTTCGTTGATACCACATGGAGTTTGAATTAGCTATGGTGAGCCTCCTTGCTTCCGGAGGATTTCATTTACTTTTAAGTTTTGTCAGGATGTTGTGGGTCTGGTCCCGACTTCCATCTTTGTCATTTAGAGGCTTCATAGATAGACAGTAGAGTTTGAGAAGTCTGTTTCATTTATTTTGTTAAATGTTTTAAAGACTTGAGATGCCTATTTCTGGCGAGTTAAATATATTGTTTTATTCAGAGTTAATCTTTTGAGTTAAAGATTTTGCAATTGATTTTATTGAATTTATTTCTGTTTTTAAGCTTTTGTATGCTTGAGTTAGTCTTCCGCTTGTAGTCAGCCAGGATGAGGGTTCACTTGGGGACCAGCAATGGTTCTCGAGTGTCGGTCACGTCCAGGGTGTAGGCTCGGGTTGTGACAATATCTAAAAGAATTGATTGACTTTTGAAATTTCATTTATATTACATAAATCAACACAAAAGGAGTAATATATATTATGTGAAAGTTACGTAAAAATACTATAAATCACAATAATTAGCAACTTAAAATATCTCTATCTCTCTCTCTCTCTCTATATATATATATATATATTGGTTGACTCTAATATATATAAAAAATGTTAAAAAATTGATTAACTTCAAATTCCACGTATATCACATACATAAATTAAAATAGAAAGATTAATATATATTGGGCCCGTGCTGGCACGGGATCCACGTTTAATTTTTTTAATATAGAAGTCACAGTTAGCAGTGGTGTGTTTCATCAACATGCTTGCTTTTTGGCAATTGCTGAGTTTATCATGAACAGTAATGACAAAAGAGTCCTTCCGTTACTGTATTCAGGGACCCATCTGCATTTGTTTTTTGAGTTTTCTCGGGTTGGTTTGGATTTTTTAAATATCAAATCAAATTATTTGTGTAAAAATTTTAAATTTATAAACCAAACCAAACTTATAAAACTTGGGTTTTTTTTGAGTTTTTCAACCTCGGGTTGATTCGGTTTTTTCAAATACCAAACCAAACTATTTGTGCCGATTTTTTTAATTTTTAAATCAAACCAAACTAATGAACCTCGAGTTTTTTCAGGTTTTTGAATTTTTCCGGTAAAGTATCCATACAAACATATAATTAACTTGTGCTTCAAATATTTCTTTATAAGTCCAACGAAAATACAATTATCTAAGGTTTTTCTTAAGAAAATAACACAAAATATGAGATGAGTGATGACACCAAAATATTCAATAAAAAATAATAATGAAATCATATAAAATAAATATTGTAAATTGATAAGTCATAATTTAAAAGTACTAAATCATGCTAAAATAAGTCTAATAAATATTAATTACATGATTAAACATTAAAGAAAAATTAAATTAGATTATGTATTTTAAATGTCTAAACTAATGTAAAACTAAAGAACAAATATTCAACCTTGTTGTCATTTTTAGTGTTGAATCAATTTATTTTGTTAGCATTAGTATTGATTTAATTTCGAATTGAGCTTTATTAGAGTTACTAATATCTATGGATTATAACCTTTATTGGATCATCCAAAATTCTAAGTCTCAAAAAACTTGAAAAAATATGTTAAAAGATAAAAATTATGAAAACGTATAAGTAATATTTAGAAATTACATCAAAGTAAATACTTTTATATATAAAATAAATTTTAAAATTATATATATAATGTCGGATTGGTTTGGTGTCGGGTTGGCTTTTTTTAGTTAAAACCAAATCAACCCAAGTTTAGTCGAGTTTTTTTTCTAATACCAAACCAAGTCAACCCAAACCATTAGTTGGATTTTTTTTCGATTTGACTCAATTTGCAGTTTGATTCGATTTTCGATTCGATTTTGTACACCCCTATTTTCTTCTTCAAATACACTTCTGAGAAATATTTTTTGAGGCTTGATTGATTAGAGCAACTAATGTGTGATAATTCAATTATTAAAATGCAAATCTGTTATTTTATTCGTAGATATTGAAAATTTGTGAAACTCTACAAGACGTGTTCAATTCTAATTGAGGCTCTATAAAATATATTCAATTTTAGTTAAGGTTCTTGGAGGCTACTCTATAAAAGTATTATATTCTCTTGAAAATCGATCTAAAAATTCCATCACAGATTCATTAAACTCTTGGAATATTCATAAAAAAAATCAACCTAAATCATCCTAATTTGAAAAATACGCCACTAACGGTTACCCTTGAATTATGGAGATTAAGTCCAAACGTCACTAACAGCCCACGAATTATGAAGATCAAGTCCAAATCATCCTAACTCGAGAAATATGCCACTAATGACCCTTGAACTATGGAAATCATGTCCAAATCATCCTAATTCAAAAAATACGCCACTAATGGCCCTCTCGAATTATGGAGATCAAGTCCAGATCATCCTAGTTTGAGAAATACACCACTAATGACCCTCGAATTATGGAGATCAAGTCCAAATCATCCTAGTTCGAGAAATACGCCACTAACGACCCTCGAAACAAGGAGAAAGTTTATGAGAGAAGAATCAAGGGAATAAATCAATTTGTACACCTATTGATTTATCAATAAAATATTCTTGTTTCTTCATATTTTATTTATGATTAATTTATTTTTCATATATTTAAAATTTGTTATAAACACTATTTATTTATTGACGACTTGCTCCTTAAAAATATTCTTGTATTACCATATTGCCCCAACTGTACAGTTGCTTTTTTTTCAAAATTCTATTAATATCATATAAATTGTAATATGAAAAATAATATATATTATCTAAAAATTACGTAAAAACTATTATAAATTACACCAATCGACAACTTCAAATATTTAAAAGATATAAACATATTGGGTTAATTTTTGAACAAATATTTAAAAGACATAAACAAAGATAGTAATATATACTAACAACTTGAAATATTTTAAAAATTATATAAAAACAGAATTGTTGGGATAATTGTATTGGGATTAGACAAGAGATAGGATTATATTGGGATAATTGTTGCCTAATCTGAATAAAAACAACTTCTTGAAAAGAAGATTCTTTTTATAAAATTTTGGAATTATTAATGTAGCCTTAAAAATCAAAACGAAAGGTTATTTTCTTCTATTCAAATTGCAAGCGTATATAGATCATGTGTGATCAACAACTTCATGGCTAAATCTAGATTTGCTTCCTTTTAGAATTTCACAATGGAACAAAACAGTAGGTAGTAATAAGGCAAACAATAGTAGTGGATACAATAAATCATGTATATGTTTCCCTATGAATTGCTAACTATACTTTGTACCACATTCCTCTATAAACACAAGATAAAGTGAAGAAGCAAGCCACTATTCAAATACCATATGTATTTGTTTACCTGCTTCCTTTTCACCTTTTAGGAGCAGGTTTCGCAAACGAAAAGTCGTCTTCATTCCCGGAGGATTCTCCATTTTGAGGAACATGCATTTGAAGTTCAGTATCATCATGATCAGTAACATGTGCAGTTGAGTGTTCCTCTGCACAGATTATCGGTGTAGTTGGATCATTCTCGAGGTCTGATGCTTCTAGATCATCGTAGCCATTGAAACGTGTTGAGTGACCAGTTGTTTTAAACCGATGAAGTGTAGGACCAATCGATGGGTGTAGGGGTGAGCCCACAGAGGACCTCGGACTTGCATTGCCTAGTGTCCGTATGGATTTGTCTCCCTTAGCTACCTGCTTCTTCTTCACAGCCATATGCCACTTCTTTAATGCCTTTGAGGTTTGTTCATCAAAAATGGATTTCTTCATGTTGGATCCCATCTGCATGATCCCATCATGACACATTACCATTAGGCCTATTTCCCCATGTATAATACAGCAAGTTATGGCTAAAACACTAAAAAGTCCATGTATAATACACCAAGTTATGGCTAAAACACTAAAAATTCCATGTATAATACAGCAAGTTATGGCTAAAACACTAAAAAGTCCATGTATAATACAGCAAGTTATGGCTAAAACACTAAAAAATCCATGTATAATATCAGACTGAGATGATCCTATATGGAGTGGAATGAACACTGTGGATTTATATAACCGACCCCAACTTGCTTGGGATTGAGGCGTACTAGTTGTTATTCTTGTACGAAAAATTTCATGTAGTTCCCAACGGCACATTTTTCGTCCTGTGTTTTACTGCAATATATTTGCTTGAATACTAGCAAAGTGCTTGGCCAAAGCAAAATGGTGTGGAAAGAACCTACGTACATTTATTCTTTCAATTTGGGGGTGGGTGGGGGAGAAGAGATAACCACGACACGTGGGAACTTCCAATAAGTATTTGGTAAAAGTACCTGAGTAATAAGGGCATAGAGTGGAAGAGTGATATAGCTGCATACGAATAAAACTCCCACCCTGTAATGAGACAGGAAAATAGATTCAGTAGAGTAATATAATCCACCCAATAAAGTGACTTTCTGTTGGAAGTAACATACCCCAAAGCAATTTTCGCAATGACGAAACCAAACTTGTCATGGAAGCAAGATTTTAGCCCATACTCATACTGCAAAACAAGTAATCAAGATTTCAATCAATAGTTTCATGGTTCAAAAAACTGAAATATCTTGGGATGTTTGAAACAAGGGGAAGAAACATTACCCATATCCATAAGAAATATGTTATTTGGAACGCATTCTGTCAAGTTCAAATGATAGTTTAGCATTAGATACACATAGGGAGAAAACTTTTGTAAGCTATGTCTATAAATAGATGGAGACGAGAATCGCAAGAAACAGATGGAGATTCAGACAAAGCAAACTATTATAATCCAAACCCCAGAGCACCATTCCCCCTCCTTTTCATTTTCCATCACAATTCCTCAACATACAATGCACCAAGCAGCACACAAGATTCAACAATTACTTTGCAGTGTTAGCCATACATTATCTCGCACAAATCATTCATAGAAACAAGCAAAAGATAATCATCTTTTTATTTCTTGCTTTTGCTTTTTATTCGATTCAAAGGTGGTGATGAGGTTTAAGCCAATCTGAAAGTAAAGGTCTTTAAAGTGAGATCGAATAATCATATTCACATGTACGCTCGTCGCTCAGACAACTTATAGAATACAATTGATTATGGCACTATGGATGGACCAGCAACGCTGAAAGTGAGATATATTCCAGTCATCTAATTTTCTAATACTGGCTTATGACATATGTCTGAGAGGGACGTGTAGTACCTGAAATAAGGCAAAATGTATGAGGTGAAGAACCAACTGAGGTCGTCCAAACCAAAAATAGTTGTCTGAGCCTTGAACAAGAGGGATTCCCTGGACTACTGCATGTCTCTCCGAGATGTCAAGAGCCATTCTTGTCAACACCGCCTGAAGCTTTGTTCCAACAGCTAAAATGATCTGAGAAAAATTAATCATCAGAATTCCCTGCAACGGAATCAAGAAGGTGGACAAGGCAGATGAAACCTTACAATCAAAGGAATTAAGGATGCCCAGAACAATGCATGCCACCCTGAAATTTAACAAATGTTTCAGAAATATATCAATGTCGAGTGACGAACTTGATTACTGAAAGTAAAATGGAAGAAATGAAAGAATTTCTCAAATATGTTTCCATCGCAGTATATGACTTACCACTAACATTTAGGAGCAAGAAAACGACAAATGATCCCCATAAAACTGGACTGCCAGTAGAAAACATAAGTCAGTTGACATAATATAGGTTGCACCCGTACAGTTCTTGTTTGTTAGGAAGATTGAGCTAAAGAAAATAACACATCTCACTACCTGACACCAACAACTACCTTGAAGTCATCCTCTAATGACCTTTTGATATACTTTTGGAAGTTAAATTTACTTCCAGGAGCCAAATGAACCTGTACGAGAAACGTTATCTTTAACTTCTATGGAAAACAGAGAAGAAAGGTATCACCAAAAATAACTAAAAGAACTAACAATAGTTTCAGAACCAAGCAGAAAAGGAAACTCACACTGATAAAGCCATTGCGGAGGGTCAAGTAATCTGACTTATTCACAGACCTGAAAAATTGTCTGAAGAAACATCCCTGGGGGAAAAGGATTGCAACATTCAATGACCTCCACTCTTCTTTTCAATGTGCTGAAGAACAACACAACTCTTATAGAGAATGAAAATAACAATATCTCATACTTACAATGTAAAAGAAGATTGGAATATTGGTCCAGAAACTAGTATGTGCTCTGACAAATGATGTCTCATGAGTAAGCCTAAATCTTGAAGGATCTAAAAGTTACGTGTAAGAAATAGTCAATTCCCAATGCAATGAAATGAGGACAATGAACATAGTTTACAAGCAAATCAGAAATTTCCACCATTTGTGCAGCAAACTAAGACATACCATTTGAAAACTCATAGTTATGGGTTGAGGTCTCTTGTTCCCAGCATTTCCAGCCACGAATCTGAAGAACGTACTTTCAAGCATTAGACAGTCTAAAATCTAAAATGGAGAGTAACGAATATCAACAAAGAACAAAACCCTGAACCATGACCAGTCCCCCATGACCGAATCACCAATTCTTTTTATAAAGTTCTTGACCGAGTATCCAGAGTTCCAGTCTTTCTGATTATTGTGGAGGGTCAGTTTTCACTCCCCGTAACAAATTTGAGTTTTGGAATCTGGTCAATGATCCTAAAGTTAGGGTCTTTCTTTTTTTTCTTTTGCTGACCAAGAATTCTATCTAGGGCCCACCCTTGGGACCAACTGCAGACTCCAAAATTTGGCAATAATGGGCTCACCCCTCTACTTCTCTCTATTTAAATACTAGGTTTAGTTCGCATGGTGCATGGCTTGAACCTAAAACCTACATCACAAGTGTCCCAACCTTTTTCTTGATACAAACTAAGCCACAAGTTCCTCAACCTTTGCCACTTGAACTCAGTCCAGGGGGCGTTCCTAAAGCTATGTTGTAGCTGCAACTATCTTAGGAAAATTAACAATCCAATATCCACCAAATCAACCTTTCCAATCGCCCCAAGACATTTTTAGCATGAAGATAAGGTTCATCAAGAGAGGACATATCTGATTTCTCATCCAAAATAAAAAATGCAAATAAAAAGTATAACAAGTTTACACCACATTTAACTTCAATGAAAAAAGAAAAACTGGCTCATTATTTTCCCCTGAAAACCCCAGAAATCATCAAGCATGCATGTAAACCAGACACCAAGGATTATTCCATACACTTTCTGAATATTAGTTAATTCATCTATTAAGAGCAAAATAGAAAATGCCACAGAAGTTATTAATTCAGCTATAATGATGCTTATAGCAATGGGGTCAGCCAAGGAAGTCAAAAACATATTCTAGTAAGTAGGAGAGCATAGTGTTGATCAACACTAAAAATGTCTTTAGCCTTCGGTATCGCAGTCTCCACATTATACCATCTGAGTATTGAACGTTTGTCCAAATTTGCTAGCTCAACTGAATTCTTTGACGGGCTCAAGGTATGGACCAGAGAAACCACCAAAAAATATAGAGCCAAAAACGGGTCCCTGCTGAAGTTTCTCTTGATATTCCAAAAAAGTCGCACACAAATGGCACAGCAGTTCAAGTATAATGCAGGAACTAATGTAAAGTAGACTTTGAGTTACCTTAAGTTTTCCCAGCCACATAGTGATAGCACTGTATACCACATGAAGGACCGCCAAAAAGAAGATAAGGATGTGTATTTGATGCAGTGCGTCGATAGAAATGAGAGAGACTCGTCCCTGTTAGATTACTCCAATTAGTTTAATGAAGACAGCCCAGCATGCTGTACTCAAGTAAATTCAGAGCAAGCACTAGCAAAGATCCAAACCACAAAGGTAATTAGTAGTTGAGCTAACTGTAACCAAAGTAACACTTATATGGGATGTATTGTCTTTTTTTAGAATGGCATTTTCAATCAGTAGGTAAGAAATTATATTAATAATGGCATAAACCCAGCATTAAGATGGTGCTGGTGCTATTGATAGAATGGAAAATCTCAAAGTTACTTCCGGAAACTACTAAAACGTCACGGGATGATGTTTTCTGGTTAACCAATAGCTAACAGGATATTTAAAGGACACAAATTCTCATTCTGGTGGAGATTATATCTAAACTAGAAAGCCTTCCATATTGCTATAGCAAGTGCTGCTTCACAGTTTCACTTGTCCCTGGTGCTGACACAAGCAGAAAATCTGTGAGGCGAGTCTTCTACAGCTTTTGTAAACCACTAAAACTTGAGCGACAACACATGGTTCACACCAAATAAGCCTAGCACTCTCATCATTTTCTATAAATGGTCATCCAATAAGTGAATGAAGGATTCTAGGTTATACAAAGAAAATCAAGCTGGCTAAACTTCCACTTAGTTATGGTCTCACAACTTGCTGCTCATTTATTGCACATGTAGCACTCTAATTTTAACATACCGATGTTAATACCCCCATCCCTACTAGATTCCCATGGAGGAACATACTACCAAAGTGTATATAAGTTGGAGCAAGGCAACCATTATCAGGTGGATCTTTTAAATAATTATCCATATTAGGGTATCCAAAATATGGATCCTTCTAACCAATGTATGAATTGAACTAGTTATCTTATTTGTAAGCACTCTCCATTTTTGGAAGAAAAAAAAGGTGCTTACTATTTGTTGAAGGCAGAAACTTAATTTCATGCTACAGCCTACAGGTATGCAATAAAAATTACTTTCCATATGCCTAAATACTGGAATGAGAAGTGTAATTTTATTTGCATCTTCTTCTTCACAGCTCTGATCGTTTATGCAACAAACATCTTTAAAGGTTTATGCATGATAACGGATTGTCTCAGTTTGAAAAACACAATTAGTCTGCCACCTGATTAATTCAAGAAAAGGGTAATTGACTAGAACAAGCAAAACTTCTGCAAAGTCATTTTTTCTATCCGACATATTTATACAATTAAATTTATTATTATGTAGTCCATATAAAACTTTATGACTTACATCATCACATTTAGGCTCTGCACCAGCCAAAATCCTGCGCTCATGCCATAAAAGCCTCCGGCGATGTTCCTCCGTTTTATCCTCTTTGTTAACAGCAGGGCAAGGGAGCAGAGTGTTAGCCACACTTGTGGGGATACAGATTCCAGCAATATAATACTGGCTGAACACAAGGGTTAATGAGATAAAACCAAGAACCATCAACTCTGCAACAATTAGAGAGAAGGAGCCATTAATGCATGCAGAAAACTAGAATATTCCTTAGGTAAAATGATAACAAGTTGAGAGCACAAAAATTTACCAGCCTTAACCTTTTCCAAAGCCTCAAATAGAGCTTTCTTATGCCTCTCTGTGAGCCACTGGAAAAAGATTTTCATTTTGTAATTGTTAGTGAAATTAAGTTCCACGGTAGCAATAAACTAAGTAAAATCACATGGACCCAAACAATCACCATAAATTGGTAGAACTCATGTAATGTCTGTGTACTTCAAAATGCTCCCAGACAAAGAAAAGGCAAGCCCAAACATTCAAATTAAAGGATGAGGAATGAACTCCAAGTAGATATCCTCAACATAATATATCACTAGGCAAAAGAGTTTTTGCTGGATGAAAGGGAAGGTTAAGTTCACAAAGCATAACACAGACAATAAAACCCCATGTTTTCCTCTAACCTTATTTGTTTAATGATCAAAAAACTCAAACAGAAGCAAAAAGAAGGCGATTAACGGTTGAAAATAAATACCCGAAAAGGTATAATGTCCAAGAATCCAATTTGAGTAAAGAACAAATCCCTCCAACCAAAAGAAAAGGCACATTTCTTTTGGGGGTAAAGTAACAGAAAAGAACAAGATAGTAAATTCAAACACTAGAAAACACCTCAAAAGCCAGAAAAGGATTAGGACTAGCAAAACAGGAAGAACAAGAAAAGGACTAGGATTAGCAAAACAAAGGTATAAAACCATAGAAAAAAACAACCCATCTTTGGGTAATCAGTATCTAAGCAGTCAAGAATATTTTCCAGTCTCAAGTAACAAAAAGGTATTGTCTTGGCGTAAGAATCTAAGATCAAACAACAAACATATATAACAGCAAAATCCTCAACACCACAACCAAGAAACAAGAAAGGCAATTTCTAATTGTAAAGCTGCTGGCAAGGAGATAGATCTTTAGGTGAGCAAAATAGAGATAAATTGTAAACTAAAATCCAAGATTAACCAAGAATTAGAAAAGAAAGAAACCCACATTCAAGAAAAGTACAAATTAAAGAACAGTAAGGTAAAAAGACTAGATTTTTAGGTTCCATACAGTGCCAAGTTTATGGATAATCTTCTCCAAAGCAATAGAAATGAGAATAATGACTGCACAAACACCAGCAACAGCCCAAGTAGGTGTCTGATCAAGCTGTCTTGATGTACCACCACCCCCACCAGCCATTGCCACCACCACTCACACAAAATCTTGAACTTTCAGATGCAGAGAAAGAAAAAAAAAAACTCCTAAAAATTAATAGGTATCTAACAATCTGGTTAAGAAAATTGGGTTTGAACACTTATTAAGATGTTGTTAATGCATGCATTTATTTGCACTACTATTTCAAAAGAAGAAAACTGATCTTCCCAGTTGCTAGTACATAGATATATGTAAATTAAATGACTAATGACAAAGACCTTCCTTAATTAAAATAGACAACTACTTATATTACCCTAATTAGGAACAAAAAACTCTTTAAATTAGTATATATATATATATATTTCCATTAATAATCTCTTAAGACAATATTTATGTATGTACTCACATAGAAGAAGTCAACGGTTAAAGATTAAGGTTGTTTTTGTAACGCTCAATGAGGATTAGGGGAGATGGACAACAGGTTTAAGGTTTTAGGATATTTACTTTAATGTAAAATTTGATTCTAGACTTTGTAAGTAATTTATATTTGTTATTGAAGTTATAAATGATCTAAATTTATTGCTCTTGTCGTTAACTCAGAAGGGCAAAATTGAACCATACTTTTTTGGCAATAACAAGTGAATTAATTATCACGAGATAAATTATATTATCGCTAAGGTATAAATAATAGAATAAATAATCTTAGAAATGACTTATCTCTTCAACCAAAGACAAAATAAAATAATCTTACATTTTATTTTTAAAATTATTACTTCTATCTTATACCTCAAATCAAACGACTCACGAGTATACTTAGAATAATATGTATTTTATTAGTAATATATGTTGAAGAGTGAATTAAGGTGTGAATAATTACAACAGCATGACTGGCTGGTGAGATTATGAGGCGATGATCGCGTCAATTTGTCTCATCAAAAAGGAAAATTGAAATGGGAAAAGAACAAATCACTTATGACATTTGGCAACATATAATAATCAAAATATATTGGGATTCTAGTTTTCTAAATTTCATTTTTTTTTATATAAGTGACATTTGTTATATTTAAATTAAATTAATTTAATAAGTTTCCTAACCATAATTAAAAGATAAACTAGAAAAAAACTTATTAACTTTGATAACAAAAATCTCTTATCGTTCACAAATTTTTACTCCTCGTTAATATCATCATATTAATTATAATTTTTGAATTGCCCTAACATATAACATTGTATTTTTCTTCATTAAAATCTTGTAAATTACGTTTGACAGAAAAAATTAAAAATCAAAGTTTTATTGAATAAGAAGATAAATAGTATTTGTCAAATTCGCTTAATTCGTCAGCTAAATTAAGTGTTTCTACTCAAAAGTTGTTGTCTTTCTAGAATGGGTCAACTAAATATTACTATCCCATTATTATTACTATATAATACGAAAATGGTTAAATTTACTCATAAATTATGTGAAGAGGAAAATTTCAAAAATAATTAAAGAGTTTGAAATATAATTTGTCTAATTATATAGGGTAGCTATAATCTCAGTAGTTATGCCTTATTATGTTTGTATATGTCATTGCAAATTCAAATTTTAATATAAATTGGACTTTTAACTGAATGTCTCATGCGGTAATTTAGTTTATTAGAACGTAAAAAATAATTCCACAAATCATGGATATTGATCTGATTAGAATTTCTTACCAAATATGACTTCTGCAACGGGAAAAAATATATTAATGTTTTTTTAAAAAATGACTTAGTAAATATACAAACCAAACGTATATAAACATCATTAACAGAGATATAGTTACATCAAACATCACACAATTGATTGTGATATACAAATAAGTAAATGTACATCAAATGTTGAAACTATACAAATAATAGCTAGAATGCATACTTGCTAATAATATACAAATACAAAAGAATTAATTGTATATAATTGTTAATATAGAAATAGGGTCTAAAAAGGTTTTTAAAAAAACCACAATAAACATTGATATGCTAAATTCATATAATCGTATACAACATAATGTGAAATGTATTGATTGAAATACAAATCACAAAAAATATACAAATTAGTATACAAACACCTCAATAATGCTGAAATTATACAAATAATAGCCGGAACCTATACTTGCTAATAATATACAAATACAAAAGAAGTAATTGTATATAATTGTTGAAAATATACAAATAAGATCTAAAAAGATAAAAAAATAAATCACAATAAACATTGATATGCTAAATTCATAGAATCGTATACAACATAATGTGAAATGTATTGATAGAAATACAAATCACAAAAAATATACAAAATGAATTGTACAAATGCCTCAAATTCTTCACCATCATCTTGGTGCATTGACCCAAATTCAACATCTTCTTCTTCTTCAAATGTTTAAGAACATGCATAATTTGTTGCATCTTCACTGGGTCATTGCGGTGCTTGGATCTAATTCTTGTTAATTAACTCAAAATTTAACAAGAGATCCTGCAATTTCTTGAAAATCTTGAGTTAGACCCAAAGAAAAAAAATGAAAAATCGTTTAAATTTTAGGTATGCATTTGTATACCTCGAGTAATTCTCTTGGAAGAAGTTTGTTCATCCATGATTTTGTATGTATCTATGGAGATAAGTGGAAACTAAAAGAAATCAATGGAATATGCAAATACAAATAAAAATAAAAGAAAAACCGTCGGAGGAGAATTACAAATAAAAAAAACCTCCATAAGTTACCTGAAATTGTGGGAGCACGATTTGAGAGGGAGACACAATTTTTTTTGAAATTTGAAATCTAATTGCGCTTGAGTGAATTAAGAAAAAAAATTAGTAAAAAGGTTAGAATGAGACTGGAAAAACTACTTTGTATAATTGAGGGAAACGAAAAAATATGGTAGTATATGTTGAAATTTGGATATACAAAATCGGAAATGGTCCCTAGTAAAATCAGATGAAACGTTAGTGGCAAGCGATAATTATTTACAATCATAACTATGATAAATAATTAAATAATACTATATTTGCTTAGTCGCGTAATTTTTCCTTACTTAAAATAGAATAAATTTATTTCTATTAATAGTTGAAGGTAAACATATCCTTTATCATTACCAAAATAACATTTTTGAATTGCAAAAGCTTGCAATCGATGATTTCACGTATCATGCAATAAAAGATTAATGAAAGACAAGTTTCCAATTTTTGCACGATTGATGAACAAATTTAGCCTCTCTTTTGAAGTTTGAGTTTTTTAATTACACTCTCAATTTATTTTTACTTGTCTACTATTTTAAAAATAGTTTTTCACTTTTAACATATCAAGAATAAATAATCATTTTTTCCATTTTTTTTCATTTTGTATTAATTACTTATTCCTTAAATTATTTTTCAGTATCTAATATTAAACATCAATTAATAAGAATATTATGATAGAATAATTATATTAATTATTATTTTTATTATGCATGTTCAATCGGAATATGATAAATAAAAATGAACGATGAAAGTAATCGGAGAAAAAAGTAATAAATTAATCGGAAGTGTTGTAAACGTGTGAGAATTAAATGGATACGTGCAAGACCCACATGCCATGGTACATGGAAGATTTTGACTTGCTCTGCATTCAATATTTTGGAGATTGGGTGTACCAAAAATTAAAATAAAATTTGAGTTTGGAAGACTGTTTAATTTTTTGTCAGAATCAATTTGCAAGCCGAATAATTTAATAAATCACTTCTTTCAACTTTCTAGTCAATAAATATATAATGGACCTACAAATATTCAATCATCTTTTCTATAGTACATGTCAATTATATTTCTAATGAAGAAAAAGATTCTAGCATAAGCTCCTCTTTCTTATTTTTTTTGTTAGAAAGGATATATTATATATATAGTTAAACGTTTAATATTATATTATCATGGTTAGTATTAGTAATTACAGATAAATTGCCAAGAAAGGCTAATAATTTATTATATGTAGACCATAGTATTAGTTTACTAGATACTACCAATTTCACTTTCTCCTTTATATTTCGAAAAAGAATCATCAATGGTTAATTTTTATTTTTTAGTGGCTAGGAGGAGGATATTACCCTTTTCTTCTTTCTAAAATTAGAGACGGATTTAAAATATTTTAATTTTTATAATTTCTAACAGTTATTTTGTTATACTTTCAAAACTATAAGTCAACATCTGATATTTATTAAAATTTTAATAAATCATCACATATATACTTATATTCTATATCGAAAATATTGAGTTATGGACTCGTGATCGACCATTACTTGTAATATTTCTCTATTATTTCTTTCATATGATAAAGCTTTCGAACACGAAAAAAGACATTTTTTTAGTTAAAAACAAAGTACACAGAAGCAGCTAATTAAATTAAGGTTGATTAGCTGGATTTTGTTTGTTTTTTTTCTTTTAAACATTGGTATGATTAGTTGGAGAATGAGAACAGCAAATTAAAGTGTATGATCAGCTTTACGTTGCTTTCTTAAATCATAATTATTGCTTAATTCCCTTTTTAGAATTATTGGATAATATAATATAATATATATATATATATATATATATATATATGTATATATTATTATTATTATTATTATTATTATTATTGGACAACTATACTCAACAACTTTCTTATCTTCCCCCAAGTTAATAATGATTGAGACATCTTGTCTTATTTTTAATTAATCGACCACAAATTAATATTATCGAAAGTGCTTCTTTAAGAAATAATTTTTACGGTTAATAAATTCTAAAAGCTTGACCAAACATGATAGTATATTAAACTCGTCAAAGTTCTTAGCTGTAACGACTTGTTCCCGTCGTTATGGAAAAGCCAATGGGGAAAGAATTTGGGCCAGAAAACTTTTGAGTAGTGACTTGAGAATTCCTAGCCTAGTACAGATTTGGACGAAATCTGAGTCAGGTGAGGTCTAGGGAAATATGGTAATGGATGGGAGATTTAATTATGAATTTGATCACATGAGTGGATAACCAAGACGTTAGGAAGCCCGTACAGCTTTACGGAATCGAATTCAGGCAAGTAGAACTCCCGAAACTGATCTTAGCGTGAACGGGTAGTTGTTGAACGTCAAGGGTTGAAGGTGTGGTGTGAAATGGGAGTTTGGAACTCAATTTTTGAATTTTTGTCTCCGTGCAAGTCGCGACTTAAATCGGGTAAAAATCTCAAAAATGTTATTTTCTACAAACCTTCGTTCTTGAGAGCTAAGAGACGACCCAGGGGAAGTTCTTGACAGTTTTCCACAACTTCTAGCGCTTAAGGTAAGATTATTACTCCCCTAATCCATTTTTCGATCCGTAGAACTTAGATTCTTGGGTATTTATCATTGGGGGAGGGGGGGGGTGACCTGAAATTAATGGTGAGAAAACCCCTAATTGAACATTAGGATCTTAGGTTTGGCCATGGATAGATAGATTGATTATTATTCGGGTAAATTAGGCATTCTTTATTGATCCTTGCATTAATTGATTGTTTTTAGACCAAGAACATGCTGAACGAATCCGGAAAGGGAATACTCAAATTTCTTACGAGGATTCAAGCTTGGTTTCGAGGTAGGTGATGGTTTGATTTCCTATTTGTGTGATATATGCCGGTTAATTGCTTCATTGTATGCATGCATGTATGTGAATAGGGAAATGTGAATCAAATCCAATGAAAATGAGTATGTGTGAACGATTGCATGCCATGAACCTAATACTTGATTGTATGATTATGAGTAATGTTCATTATGGGTGTGATTGTGATTGTGGCTGTGCTGATTGGATCGGGTGTCACGTTCCGACACATTTATTAGATCGTGTGGCACGTTCCGATATATATATTGGATCGGGTGTCACGTTTTGATACATATATTGGATCGGGTGTCACGTTCCGACACATATATTGGATCGAGTGTCACGTTCCAACACACTAACAGTTTGGGTGTGGGTTCCATGAGAGGACCATTGTGATTATTACATTCATGTCTATTGTCATTGATATTGGGAACTCTATGTTGCTCTTGAAATGATAATGTCACCCCCCGAGCCTACACCCTGGGTGGGACTGGCACTCGAGAAACCATTGCTGGCCCCAAGCGAACCCTTGGCCTGGCTTACTTACTCAGCGGAAGTCTTAAACACAAGAAATAGTCTCAAAGGATAACTCATGCAAATGTCTTTAAGAAATATTAAACTTAGCCAAAATGGCAACTCAAGTCTCAACCATTAAAACAGGAAATGGAAAACTCAAGAACTAACATATGACTGTCTATGAA
>JAJONR010011384.1:0-35313 GCA_029582245.1 Solanum etuberosum | reverse complement strand
TGAATGTCAACTAAGTATCGTAAGTAAATTGCTCCCGGTTGTTCAATCATTTGATAACCAGAGTCATTCTTTGATAAATGATCACTATGAGTCAGACTCAATAGAATTTGATCAATCCTATTTTCTGTCGTTAAGGTGGAGAACTATTGGTCCAGGTCATTTCGGGGCAAGCGGATCCTTTATGATGAAAAGGATGAGCTTCAAGAGATTGATTCGGGGTTCTTGCAGAGTGGAACCAATATATTCATCTCTCCATTTTCTGTGAAAGGGGGGCAGGGAGCATAATTTCATTCCCAACGGGGGATCTTTTTTTTTTCTTTTTTGTTTCGCATTTTTCAAGTACTGGTGCTATGACCTTAAAGGTGGAAGATCCTCCCCTGGTTCGAATCACCCTGAATGAAGAGTGGGCGAACAAGATGCAAAACATATCATAAATGTTGAATTCTAAGAAAGAGGGGGGGCCCCTTCCCGCGTATGCGCCTTTCTGAGTTGATAAATCGATATAAGAGAGAATCCACCAGCTAGAAGAGAAATAGGATATAGGTGAGCCCGGGGAATATTGTTGAAAAAAGACCCCTTATAAAAAGCACGCAGAGGTCGATTTAGAATTTTAAAGAGCACTATTAATAATTTATACTTGATCGATTTAATTTTTAGGTTTTTACTATTAACTTATTACATTATTGAAAATGTAGGTTCAAAATTATTATTTTAGATACCCTTATTTATTTGGTCTTTCACAAATCAATAGAAGATAGGAGTACTTATTTAGATCTCAGTAAGTTCCCTCCATTTCAGTGATTCAAATAAAGCTGAAAACTCATATTTCAGGGCAGTGATAATTCATAAGCCTTAACTGATACTGAATTGTATATAAATGGCTCTTGCCACTTTGGAAATGTTTATTCAAAGACGATAATCGTAGCATTTTACAATGTTAGAGCAGTAATGAAATTATATTTTTTTTCTAGATTTTTTCATGCATGTTTCAACACGCGTTTTGTTGTGACAGTTAAAAAGTGCATGGTTAAACCAACTGATTGTCTTATCTCTCATGCTGCGATGTATTAGAAGCTCGACTCTTCTGTTGTTGGTCTCCTCAAGTAATAGCGCAAGCTGTTTGCAAGAACCTGAAAGGTTACAGATTGAAATCTGTCAATGATTTACATCAAGCTAGATGTAACTAAAGACAAATAGGTAAATATGACAATGACAATAATTGAAATTGCTTTCACACAACAACATTGCGAACCTGTTGAAGGGGCTTGATGAGAGCTTTGTTCTTGTAGCTTACATGAAATTTTGCCTTAGCTAGCAGTCCCTGTAACAGAATCGATGTATTAATCTACACTGCCGCTAATTCATAATCATCACAAGGAGTATAGCTAGCTTCATCCTTCAAGCATGAATGATTAAACAACCCTGTAAAAGTCTGACCTCGGTGTCAAATTCTCCTGATATAACATCAATGTTTATTTCAGTAATGATCTTGACGAGATCAACTATTAATCCAGGTCGATCTGCTGCCTCTACAGACAGTAAGCTGCAAAACAGCAATGTTTTACTATCTGTCTTTCAAGTTAGGCACGTAATGGCATCTTATGGCCAAGCTACTTGTTTATCAACATTAGTCTGAGAGTAACAAATATGACAGTATTATTGAACGGACCTTCGTTCAGGACCATCATCATAGACATGGATATGAGTTGCTATGTCCACATCAAGCTGAAAATTGGCACAATAAACAACAAAACATAAATGGTTAACATTAGACTAAAAATATTAAACTACTGATGTTTCTGCATCAATCATGTGCATTAGGTAGAGGTAGTATTCTCAATTATTGAGCAAGCACTATGCAAGCCTAAGTAGAATATGCTCAAGACGCATCACTAGTTTTATAAAGTAATTCTTGAAGTGATCAAAGGATAATGAGACGTAAACGCTAGCAGTTCCAAATAAAATACAAAAAGAATAGGCAGATTGTTTAGCATGGCCGCACATGGAAAATTATGGAAAAGAAGAACAAAGGATTTACAACCTTTTGATTTGGTTGAAAAGCACCAAAGGCTTCACCCATAGCTAACTGAGAGCTAGATTCCTGCACCAGAAATTATGCAGTAAGAAGAAGCAGCCATAAAAGACACCACAGAGGTACTCTTAACAAGTATCCAGTGTGTGATGGCTGAAATTGCAGTGCTACCGGATGAAACTCCATCAAATTGTTGATAATTGTCAATCGAATTGCTTCTAGCAGCTCTGGATCCTCGACCTTTCTACCTGTAGAACTGAAAAAATCCCCGATAACAGAACAATCAGAATTTCCAGATATAATTAGATCAAGAAATGACATAAGAGCATAAAGGAATACGACATGACTTACGCATGTGTGATGCATAATTTATTGTGCTTCCCTGATGAATCTAGATAGACATTAGCCTTGACAACATTCAGTCCAAGATTTTTTAGTGCACTCATCTGTAAACACATTCAGTAAAAGTTAGGCAGTACTAGAGAAAGATGTTCTGCCTAATCGACTCCAGAATTTCCAGCAATAGCATTGACTTGAATCAATAGGAGATGAATCCTACTGTGTCAAGAAGAGCCCCAAGGCGATCACCAAAGGTAACCTCCACTACAGTTGCTTCTGGATCCGAATCCAAATCTATTATGACTTTGGGCGTCGGTACAGCAGTATCGTGGGAACTTCCATCCTGATTCCCAGTCTCATGAATCAAAAACAAAATATTTAGTAAACAAAAACAAGGGGAAAAAGTTATTTCAATGAATTAAGGTATGCATTAGATACCTCAACAGCTGCAGTTGAGGATGCTTTTGGAATAATTGTACTCTCAGAAAAAGCTAATCTGAAAGAGCACAACATGTAGATTATATTCCCGGTTGAAGCAACCAAAAGTACTTAAATTCCAGGATAAAGTAAATTTATGAACTTTAAGAAAGTGGGATGATGCTCCAGTCATTATCATTTTGCAAATTTTCCACTGCTAAAAACTCAGCCAATCCATGATTATTCCCCTTGCATCGCGATTTTAATCAACAGTTCTTTATTATATTTGGAATTTTATTTCACTGCCTGTTTTCAGAGATCAGCTACAAGAACCTAGACAAAAACTTCAATACTGCTACAAAGAGAAAACAAAATTCTGAAATGAAGATTCATAACAGATAGCCATCAAATTAACCTGAAACCTTGAGCACTACTTAGAGGATTAAATTCCTTAAAGGACACACAGTGCAATCTGTGGGCTCGGAATTTAATTTTTAATTATCTGCTTAACCATTACAGCATCTGCTTTTAATAATTCTGGTTAGGGATACAGAAAGTTAACATAAAAAAGAAAAATAAAATAAAATTTTAAAAAAATTACATTGGTTATAGGGGAAGGGGAAATGATGGGAGGGGATTATGAGGATCAACTCAGCTACTAAAATTTCGAGGGAAGATGGAAAATTTCTCTGTTGGGTCTGCAACTAATCAACCAAATTCAAGATAGAAACAGCTAACAAGTAGAACCTGCGAAGGCAGGAACTTACCTCTTGGGAACAAGGCATATTCTCTGTACAGGATCCAAACCAAAAGAACCCCTGAAGAGACCTGGACTTGAAATGGGTATTTTCTCAATTGCATTTAAATGAGCATAAACTCCAGAAATGCTCCCACAAGAAGCCATAGCCACAGCCATATCAGTTCAAGAATATTAAGAAATTGAACAAAAGATATATAAAAGGAAAAAAGTTGCGTCTTTTTCACTCTGGGTTTCTTCGTGAAATAGTATACACTACTAGAGGAAGTAACCAAAAAGAATCACGGAAATGGAAAGATAAGAATAGAAGCAAATTTTAAGAGAAGAAGAAGAAGCAATAGTGTTGATTGTTTTTCTAGTAGTATCCGCCATTATAATGGAAGGTGTCCTCTTTATAATATACGAGAAAAGGTATAAAATTATGGGCCTTGTTTGTCTTTCTTGATGAAAGCTGAGCCTTAGAAATTTACTTCAATTTTATCTGATCCTTTCTCAATTTTTTTGCAGTGTTGTGAAGCTGTGATTGCATTGAGAGAGACAAGCCAAAGAACCAATGGGCAAGATATGAATGATTCTCAAAGCTACCTCCTCATCTTTTTACTTAATTCCTTTTTATTAAAAAATAAAATAAAATTACCTCCTACCATTTTATTTTATTTGAAAAATCTCTAAAGTTACATTAGTCAGGTATAAAACTACAATAACATATCCAATGTGATTTTACAAGTGATGATCAAAGCGTGTGGGGGTGTTAGCACATACATTAATTATGTTTGAGATAAGAAAAAAATATTATTTTCGATAGAATTTAGAGAGAAAGTCCAATGCATTAAATTTTTTTCGCTATACACAAAATTCGGAGAAGGGACCAACCATAAAAACCTATTATATACAATCTTACCTTACATTTTCGATAGACTCTCAAACTTAAAAGAAAAGTTTTTTCAAAAACATATTTGCAATTAACAAAAGTAAAAATTATGCTGAAAATATTGTAGAAAAAAATGTTGATAAGGAAAATAGTAAAAATAATAGAGATAGTAATATAATATCAATTTTAGTTATGTAATAAAATAATTTCCAAAATATACATTTCTGAGCTAGTGTTAAATAACCTCCTCCTCAACAACTAATGATAGTGACACTATTGGCTGGCATACATGGGGCCTTTATTATCTTCTCCTATGACGTGTCGCATTTATCGATATTCTCTTTTTTTCTTTTTCGGGGTGCTTCTTGTCTCGCATGTGATTGAATGTTGAAAGAGCGCGTGCTAAAATATCGTAGAAATATATGCTCTTCCGTCCTATTTTACTTAAAGATATTTAAATCATTGATAGAAAATATCATATATTATAAGTAAAAATAAAATATATTTAAATGAATCATGAATATCTTTTTCTTTAAAAAAAATGAATCATGAATATCTTTTTCTTTAAAAAAAATTAGATGTAGTATATCTCTTTTTTACCAATTCAATAGAATAGTTCTTGATTTATTCATTCAAAAATACAATAGTTAATAAGCGGTAGTAAAGACTAAATCTTTTAAAGACTAGGAGGAAAACTCGTAGTTGTAGCAACTAGGTTTATAGGGCTTATCTGTAACTAGTTTTATTTTTTAGGCATCTTTTTTCTCATAACACCCTTCTTAGAAGGTGATTATGAGATTATGGGCTCTTTTTAGATGTATTTGTTATATGTGCTTGTTGGTTATGGTGATATTCACATTAGTTATAAAAAAAATGGTCGTGTGAATTGAATAAATAAAAAACAAAATATTTGAAATTTAATGTGTAATTCAAATTACAGGATAAATTCATGAAGTTTAAACCATCTCCTTCTCAAATAAGGAAGTTTTCTTGGAGTTTCACTTCCACCATTTCAAACTCAAATACTTTTTTTACCGTTGGTTTCTTAAAATTTTAAAAGTTACTATAGTTTTTTTTAGGAATACATCTTATTTTGCCATAATCTCTAAAATTTCTTACCATTTAAAAAAGTTACAAAAATCTCCTTTTCGAATACAACACTACTCTCTCTTGGATATCTATCCCCCTTCTCGAATACATTTCTCCATGAAGTAATGTATCATTCGTAATCCGTAAGCCATGTATCAGTCGATTTCCTATTTGTAATTGCTTGATTTGTATGAATTTACTTTAGATTTTTTTTTCTTGATTTGCATAGTTATTTTCTTCAACATTGTAAACGCTTGCCAATATATAAGGTCTCTTACGTCCTACATTGAATAATATTTGCTTGTAATGCATTTTTAATCTAGATTTGTAAATTCTTGCTAATATATGATGTTTCTCCTCTTTTACTATTGTTATTATTTATTTATTTTTTGCTTAATTATAATTTAACGAATTATAATAGCTAATATTTGTGTTATTAGCATTTTTCTTATTAAAAGCTTGTCTTATGATTTTAAGATAATATATTATTTAGATTATTATAAAATAATAATTTTATATCAAAATTATTTGTTTATAGGATTATGATTTGTGATAATGATAAAAACATAATTTAAGATTAATAAGTAGGTTTGTTTGATATAATTGAATATTTTTATAGTTTTTAGAATTTATAACTATAGATTATATTTTATTTTTTTTAAAATGAAATTATATTGAAAAGTTTCAAATCAATCTTTATTCAAATCCGTATTCTTAAAAAATTTATGACGAAACGCCCCGCTTAGCTTAATTGCATCTCAAATGAAGGCTAAACATTAAAAAGGGGCGAAACTGCCGAATTATCGCGGGTACCTACTAAAGCCCAGGTACACTATATACGGCCCAATTAGAAAATTTCAGTGTCTGGCAGCCCGGCCCGGCCCTTTGTTGACTGGAAACATCCAAAAGAGCGGAGGAGGAGGGGTTTTTGAAGAAGAAGAAGAAGAAGAAGAAGAGACTAGTAGAAATGGCGAAGTCCTGTAAGGGCCTTGCTGTGGAGTTGGTAAAGTGTCTTAGCGAATCCGATTGCGTTAAGGTATCCCTTTTTAATACTTTTCTCGTTGATTATTTACTTAATTTCTGTAGTTCCTGAAATCGAAAGAGCCATTTGGTTTGACCTTCTAGGTTGAGAAGAAGAGTTTCAGGGAATGCGCGAAAAAAAAGAGTCCATGTATTCCTAGTGAATGTGTTGGACTAAGGGAAACCTACTTCAATTGCAAGAGAGGACAGGTATACTTTATCAAAATTGCAATATGTTTTATATGTTTACCTGCTCTTCATGTATTCTAGTGGTTCGATGAACTTGTCTTGTACAGCTTGCTTGCTTCTGCACTATTAAATTTGTGAAGAGTTAGTTATTTGCTCATTGCTTAATGCAATTAGTTTCTCTAGTTTGATCTTTGGAAATGGTTATTCTTGTGGAAAGTTATGAGGCGCGGCTGGAAATATAGTGTATTATGGGGAGAAGAATATAAAGATGTGGCTAGAGAGGATTCATATAGCCAACTACAATTAGCGTGGGATTGAAGCATCATTTATTATGATCAATGGATGATTATTGGAAGTATTTTAACAAATAGATCCCTGCCATCAATTACTCCACCCCTCCTGCTAGGTCTTTTGAAAAATTTAACCCTACTGGTCAGATTTCACCCGTTGCCTAGCTTTTCCTGTATATAAAACAACAGGATTCTTGCACATAATCCTTTATCATAACCTTGATCTTTGGTGGCGTGGCAGTAAGTGAAACACGTTTTTGCAAATAGTAAATAGAGAAATATTGAGAAGTGTATGGAGAACCTTTTCCTTTGGCAAAAATTGGGCACCATTTTGGAATGAGCCAAGATGGGAAGTAGGACACATAAATAGGAACACAAAGTGAGGAGAAACATTCCGTTTCAAGAGAGTGGACGTCATTGTTGTGTAGCTCAAAGTAAAAATCTTGAGGTTCAATTTGAAATGGAAGGAATATTTGTGATGTTTGACTTGGATATGGATGGTGCATCCTTTGAGGTAGACAGGAGTGTCCCACTTTGTTATGATTGATAGGAATATCTAGTTAGTTTGTTGATTTTCCCTCAAAAGTTTTTGCTTCTGAAAGTTCCATGATTGGAGAGATCCAAGAATTTATCTGAGCACACCTTGTGGGGGTACTGCCATGGAAAGTGCTTCCAAGTGGCACCTTGATGGTATTCCTATGTTCCTGTAAGTTGGTCGAAACCACTTTGACATTGTCTTCCTGGGTGATCATTTTTTAAATATCAAGTAATAAGATTTTATTGTTAGTCTTTTCAATCACATGATAATTGTAAAACTGAATGCAGGGATTTGTTCTCTAAATATAATTTTGTGGGGAAGATGATGGTAGCTATACTGATAGGTTTGTAAGACAATCTTTTGTCCCATATATTCCTTATTTGTGTGTTTGTGGGCGGTGGGCGGATTAGGCCAATTTAGACTACTTACTATCACTTAAAAAACGTTTGCTTGGAAAACCAAAGAGTTGGAGCTTGAATGGACTAGTTGGAACTTTCAGGCTCAATGCTTTCAGCATATGCAAGTAGTGATTTGATAGGGGAAATTATTAACCAGATAAAATGTACAAATCACGGTCCCTGAACACATTGGTTTAAGAAGTAGGGAGCATGGCTAGTGAATAACAAAATAAAGGATTATCTCAGTAACCTAAAGCCTTCTATAGATCCTTGATGTAAAAAATTTAAGACGGAGAGAATAGTAACTGGTAAATTTCAGCGTATGTGGCTTGATTTAATTTGACCTTGAATTCTGGAAATGATTTCATGTTCCTCATTTCAGTTCATTCTTCAACCTAATTCCATCAGATTCAGGATGTCAATGATGTTACATCAATCTCAACAGCTGTGTTGTTTGTGTCTTTAAGCTTTTGAGCTGAATACAAGGTCTTCTACTATCCTTGCCATTTTCTCGTGATCTTTTGGTGATAATCACTTCTAAAGTGGTGCCTATAACCATCCCTACATTTTTTTGCACAAATCGGTGATTAGGTATTGGACAACCAACATACTAGATGAGAATAAATCATTATGTACGTATCAAATTAAATAGATCACTTATGTGATGTTTCAAATCTAACTGCAGATATGCTGATGTTTGTTATGCTGGCAATTTTTACTTCATTTTTTCCGTTTGAAGTGTCCTCCGGAAACAACCTCTCTATCTCCATGAGGTAGGGGTAAGGTTTGCGTATACTCTACCCTCCCCAGACCCCACTTGTGGGATTTCACTGTTTATGTTGTTATTTGCCGTTAGAATTGTACTGCTTTGCGCTGTTTGCAAGAGAGAGATCATTGTGGATTAATTTATGAATTCTGATTTTGGTGTCGTGGACGTGAATGCTATAATTTTTTTTCTTGGCCTTGGTGGTATCTCATGGATTTGTTTAGTTGTCTAAACTATAAGGCATTGTGTCGCTGTTGAGGAAGGGTGTCAGATAGTGACGAATTCTAGATTCTTCTTGTTAGTTAATGCTGGATTTTGTTGATATAACATTCTTGTATTGACTTATCAAAAGTAAAACTAAAGAGAACTTTATTATGATGGAGGATCTGATATGACACATGATTGTTTAAGTTAATAATGCTTGTGAACCACAGTTACTTGTGCATGGTTGGATCCCATAAGCTTAAATAAGATTACATGCGTCTTGTCAGCCTGATCCAACACGCCCTTTTTGCACTGTGATATTGACATGCATCTTCATCCTATCAACACTCCCTCTGACCAAGTGTTCTCTCTTTCAGCTGGACATGAGAGCTCGAATTCGTGGAAATAAAGGCTATTAATTGGTAGAACTGGCACAAATTCCACAAATGGGAAGTATGATATTTTCCTGACTGGGCTGCATGTGTTAACTTGCAGTGTTTTGTACAAATTGCAATCTACAATTTTCTCAGCGACAGTGTCGCACATATACAAGTTTCTTGGATACACATTTTACTTGACAAACTTTGTACCTGGTGCTTGGGCCCCTTCTTAATTTTGAATAGCGTTGATATTGGATGTGAAATTGTGGAGGAGGGTTTAGTTCTCACTTTTCATCATGAGTGATTAATTTGTTTTTCTTTCACTGATGTGCCATGCTGGAGAGACAATTTCTTTATCTATTTTTTAGCATAGTTCTTGGTGGGATTATTTGTCCTCAATTCAATAAAATGACCCTCTTTGAATTTTGTTTTTTCCCTTTTCTTTTTCAAGTTCCCCCCGCTTGTATGCGAGTGACTTTCATTAAGATTAAGACGTCTGAATTTGAATGCACATCTGAATAATTAAGATCTTTTCTCTAGATTTTAACGCTGAATGATTAAGACGGTTTGTTATTAAACATCTAAATATAAGTATATATATAAGACGGTTTGTTATTAAACATCTGAATTTATTGATCTGTAAACGCAATAAATATTATAATTCAAATAAAATAGTAGTTAAATATTACATTAACAAGATATTAGAAAAAAATGTCAGTCTTTGATAAACGGTAAGATATTTAAATTATAAATTAATATTTTAACTTTGATAAAAATAAAATGGAACTACGTGGACTATATATACATAAATTATAATAATAAAAGTAATTGTTAGAAAACAATATAGTCATTTTTTTTGTTTCAAAAACACATATTTATGAAGTTGTTTTGCACTTTAGTCAAAATAAAAATTTTACGATAAATTTTATCAATTCTTGGTAAACAAGCCGTAAGAACAAAAATGAAAAGTATAAGGGAGATAATTTAGATAATTAATAAAGTTGTAGAGACTTGATTATTTTTTTTGAAGAAACAAATATGGAGCATAATTTTTTTCCGAAATTAAATGAGTCTTTAAAAATGTCTGAATGAAAATAAACCCTGTCACAAATCTGTTTCACTCAGACCTTTTTAGACCCATTAAAAAAATTTTTTAATAAAAAAACAAACATATTTAATGACCTAATATCTGAGCCATTCAGATTCAAACCTCTATTAAGTGCAAATGAAGCCTTACATGATTTGTTTGAAAGGTTATCTTTAAACCATAAATTTAGAAGGGGCAAAAAAAGAAGACAAAGTAACTTCGCTGGAAGAGCCATTTAATGGGTATATTTATTAAACCCAAATATGACCATTAAAATACACAAAGTACCCAATGTCAAACAAATGTTTACCATATTTTCTTACATGCTTATATACTTTCAGTTCTTAATTTATATCTTATAGTAATGTAATATAATTTTAAATGTATATAATTATTTATTTTGCTAAAATGAAAGTTACTACTCCCTCTGTCTTGTTTGAAATGTTGCGTTTTTCGAAAGTCAAATTAACTAATTTTTAAAATTAAATTAGATTACATTAATTTGATATTTTAAATAAAAAATTAGATATTCAAAAACTATACGAAAAATGCTATACATTGCAATTTTTTTATTATCAAGATGAAAAAATACATCATAAAATGTTAGTAAAAGTTTTTATAGTTTGACTCTAAAAAAAGAAATCATAACAATTAAAAGTGGATCGAGGAGGAGTATCAAAATGAAAAAATTTAACTCCCATCTTAGAAAGAAAACCGAATGACACTGTAGTTTTGGGGTTCATTAGCAGTTTTCATTGCGCTCAGAAAAGAACCATTCAACTTCCCATACAACACAAAAACAATGACGATGGAAGAGCCAGGATTGCCGGAAGAAGCGTCCGTGCATCAACAGTACGGTACCGGAAAGTCCATTACGCCTTCGTCTATGATGGTAGATAATGCCGCAACTTCAATTGCCAATCTCCGCAAACTCTCCGACTCCCTCTTAGCCTTGCAATGCTGCTTCACTGAGTTAAACCAACACATCAATTCCATTCGGTCCATAATTCACTCTGTGATACCCGGACTTGCGACTAATATCAGTACTCTTTTACCCGCCTCATCACCGCCAGCCGCGGTGTCCCCCGCCCCAACCCCAGCCACAGAACCATTCCCAAAGCCAGACACAGAACCACTCCCAAAGCCAGAACCATCTTGGGAATCTGACCCCTCTGAAGAAGAAGAAGAATTGCAATCCCCTCATCGTGAAAAAGTGCGATCCCCTCGTAGCGAAGAATTGCAATCCCCTCATCGTGAAAAAGTGCAATCCCCTCGTAGCGAAGAAGTGCAATCCCCTCATCGTGAAAAAGTGCAATCCCCTCGTAGCGAAGAAGTGCAATCACCTCATCGTTCAGAGCTGAAATTCCCTCATCGTTCAGAGCTGAAATCTAGTCGTAGCAAAGAAGTGCAATTCCCTCATCGTTCAGAGCTGAAATCTAGTCGTAGCAAAGAAGTGCAATCCCCTCATCGTTCAGAGCTGAAATTCCCTCATCGGTCAGAACTGAAATCCCCTCATCGTTCACAGCTGGAAAGCCTCTGCAAATCAACGAACGGTCGTGATCTTCGGAGGTACATGGTAACGCGAATCTCAGATGTAAATAGACTGCTCGAAGAAGTCCCTAAGGCATTGAGGCTCTCGAGCCATCCGGCAAGGCTTGTTTTGGAATGTATGGGGAAATTTTATTTTCAGGGGTACAACTCTTATACTAAAGACTCACGCATGGTCCGGGGAAGGAAGGCTTCTGTATTAGTTTTAGAGTGCTTCTTATTAATGAGAATCGACATAGTTGAGATTGAGAAAGAGGTGAAAGAAGAGGCTGAGAAGGCAGCTTTAGCATGGAGAAAGAGGTTGATTGCCGAAGGAGGTGTAGGAAAGGTTTATGAAATGGATGCGCGGGGTTTGCTATTGCTTATGGGATGTTTTGGGATTCCAGGAGGATTCAGAAATGAGGATATCAGAGATTTGCTTCAGATAAGTCACATCAGCAAGGTTTCTCGTGCACTCAGGAGATCAAATGTCCTCATGGCTAAGATTCCAGGTATGTTTTTCATCAATTCAATTTGTCTATAAGTTACATTTGCATCAAATGTCCTCTAACTAGTCTGATTGAAACAAAGTTACCTAGAAGCAACTAATAAGTTTTGGGGTTGTTCTAATATACTCCCCTGTCCCAATTTATGTGACACGGTTGAAATTTCAAGATTCAAAATTCTAAACTTTGATGTGAATTCGGAGAAGCTTTAAGTTTCTTGAAATAAAATTTATATATATTTGGAAACTACATAGAAAGTACTATAAATCATAATAATTAACAATTTAAAATATTTAAAAGGCATATAAAGAACCAAGAAAAAAATGGTTGACTCTCGAAATTCAATTGTGCCACATAAATTGTTAGGAGGGAGTACTTATCAAACAAACAAAAAAATGGTTTTCCTTTCCCTTTTATTTACTAGTGTCTTGCACTATTTTATGTTGCTTGTTTTCCTCCTGATCCCGTCCTTCCCTTTTCTATTCATCTCAATAGCTTCAGAGGCATTTGTCCTTTCCTTCATCATGCTTGGAACACACTAAGAGCTCCCACCCTTTTCATTTATCCAACCTGAGACGGCAATTTTTATTTTATTTGGTAGCACCGAGTAACTGGCCTAATAACACCTCTTAGATTTTCACAAATAGTTGTCTGAGCATCAGAATCCCCATCTGCTAGTACTTTTGGACCATACATTAGGTCTTTGAGGACAACAGCTTCCCAGATATTCTATGGTCCTCCTACTGTTGTCCCACAATGAATCATGATTATAAATTTTTGTATAAGAACATAGCTGTCATGCTTATAATCATATCTTTCCTGGCTAAGATCTCATGCATAGAACTTTTTACGATGAATTTTTTTTCTTGGTTGAGAAATGGTATAGTTGTAATGAAATTGCAACATTAAGGAAGTGCTGAAATTATGAAATATGTACAAGCGAGCAGAAAAACAAAAGGGATGTCCCTTTCTAATCTTGTGGTGACTCGAATAGTAGTACTATATTGAACTGTTGCTAGTTGACCAGATGGATCATGCTTATAAAGTTTGTGATCCTGGATGATCTAATGCTCATCTTTTTGGTTGTTCGGATGCATTTCTTGGTAAGTATTAGAAGCTACTCAACCAATTGAGCTAATTTCAAAGTTTGTACACAGTTTCTTGTTGTTTCTTCATTCGCTTCATTTTTGTCGCTTGATATGTATTAGAAGCCACTCAACCAATTGAGCTAATTTCAATGAATTTAAAAGTATGACCTCACTTTTTTCTGATCTAAACAAGTAAAAGAAGTTTGTATACAGTTTGAATAACACTAGTAGTTGTTTATTAGTGCGGCTAAGTGATTTTATGTGAACAGACTGGTCTATAGGCCATATCACAATCTGGTGGTGTTAAAAAATGTTAATATCTAGCCATGGTGGAGGATCATGCTAATATTACTTGAGACTCGGTGACACAAATACAGAATGGAGGTATATTCAATGTCTGAATTTGAATGACGAAAATTTCAAGTATTTGGGGAACTCTCAGCATCGTTATTGGAGAGAAAAATGAACTAAGCTTTTTGAATGATTAAAATAGAAAATGATATGGACAGGAACAAGCAGTCAACTTGGGGTAACTTTTCAATTTAGGTAATCTTAAAGTTCAATTCAAGGACCCTTTTCAACCTTGTATCTGCTTGGAAGTTACAATCTGCCTTTAATGTTTGTTTTCATTGTTCGTTGTTTCAGAGATGAAGCCTTATTATGTCATCTATCTCTTAATATGATTCATTTTGCATTTTTTCATACCTTCTCTTTATCCCAAATATTGTATCTGACCTTGTCGCATAGTTGCTGTAGTTTATATGCCTGCTTAACACTGGTTTATGTAAATTTGCAACAGAAATAATTGAGGGGATGGTGAAGCAAAATTTGGAAATTGATGATGTTCATATTGCCTAGACTTTTGGAATTGAGGATAGGTTTAATCCTCGGAGACTTTTGACATCATTTTTACTAGACTCCAGAGAGTCATTGAAGAAAAGGAACGAAAAATCACAAGGTTCACTTGCTGCTGTGGTAATTCTTCAATTTCATTCCAGCACTGATAGCCCCCTCTCTCTGATTTCTCTCCCGGTCTCCTCAAGTTAACCATATTTTGTTATGTTGTACAGAATGAAGCAAAAGGGAAACATTTATTTGATCTGACATCTGTCATCAAATGTTTGAAATGCCACGATATTGATCCTTCAAAACTTCTTCCTGGGTGGAAAATCAATGAAAAAATAATGGCCCTGGAGAACGAAATTGGTGGATTTGATAAGCAGATAGGTAAGAATATGGCACGAAAGAGAAAAAGTGATGAAACTGAGACGTCAAGAAGGTTCAGAAATAGAGAAGCAAAACGCTCATGTATTCCGCCATGGTTACGACAGCAAAGAGTTGATGCTCATGTTGATAACAATAACACCTTGCCAGAAGGTCGAACTACTGGCCACCTTCATGGTTATACTGTGTCCTCGTCAGTATTGTGTGGGCCTTCTGCAGGCTCAATACATGAAAATATTGCTGGCTCACTTGTAGGAACTGTGGGAGGTGTGGCCATGGGTGTAGCTGGAGCAGGTATATCAGCAAGTGCCGATGGTATTCATGCAGGTATATCAGCAGGCACAGATGTTGTTCAGGAAGGAGGTCCATATGCTGGAGGTCATGGAGGGACTCTAGTTGATAGTACGCCAGGACAAATAGGGAGTCATACTGGTCAGTTGTATGGTCGGCGCGGGAATGCAGCCGTGTATGATAGTCTGGCCTCATGCAGCTATGCTTATAGGCCATCATCGTACTTGGAAGGCTCTAAGGGGTTGCCAAACACCATGCATACTGATGCTTATAGGTCACCACCATACTTGGAAGGTTCTACAAGATTGCCAAACGCCATACCCGGTGATGCTGCTGGCCGGAGCTCTGCATCTGATATCTACCAGGTTGCTGATACTGTCACATCAAGTGAATTATACATGAGCAGTGGCTTACGAGCAGTTGATACCGTTTCATCTGCTGCGTCTGCTCATCCTTCATCCAACTTGTACCGGTCGAGATAGATTTACCTTGGGCAGTCATTTCTGTCTACCTTAGTTTCCCTTTTCTTCTGTTTTTGTCCGTAAAGCCAACCTAGAAGTGACTTCTATATGATCTGTTAAGGCAGTCTCAGAATTGTGTTGATTAGCATATTAATGTCTATAATCTACTAGGAAAAATTTAATTTCTCTGGTATATAAAACCTTCCTTTTGTACTCCATTCCGTTGAAACTTGTATTGTATTTGCTTTTATGATTTACCACTCAAAATTCTATATTTTCTCATTTGGAGTTGAAGGTGGGAAGGGAAGCACCCAGTAAATTACTTACTTACTGCATATTGAGCTGTTGGATCTTTTTTTTTTGTTGCACTAGAAGCTGAAGAACAGGCTAATAAACGAACTTGTGAATTTTGTGTTTTCTGCCTAGACTTCAGTTGCATAAAAAAAATTGTTGTTACATATTGCTTTTTAATAATTATATTTTAAATACCTCATAGGGATGTAAATGTATATTTTCATAGTAAGGGAGATGAATATTTGATTTTATTAAAATATAGAGATTATTTTCGAAATTGAGTTAGGTTAAAAGGAGGTTATTGTAATTAAGTAATTAAACCTAATTAATTTTCACCTGAAAAAATCCAAATAAATATTAGAACTATAAAAGTTCATAGAGAATTGTAAGAAAAAGCTTTCTCCTCTGTTGTCAATTTTTTACGTTTCGACTTGTACTATGGTTGAATCAGCAGATGCTGCCACCGCTGCACCGCCTCCGTCACGGCCATCGCCGGCGGTCGAAGCTCAGTCGCAACTCATAGAAACAGTAAATGCTCTGCAAAACATCACCAAACAGTCTGAATTTCTGCAGCCACCAACAAATGATGACTCAATTGCCAATTTCAGCAAACTGTCGGATGCTTTCTCCGCATTCCAGGTCTGCTTTGCTGAGTTACATCAACACGTTGTTTCCATCGGGACTTTAATCGACTCTATGCGACCCCTAGATACAACTAATACTACCCCTTTATCTGTATCCTCAATTCCCCCAGCGGCAGCCGCAAGCCCAGAACCAGAGCCGGCAACAGAGCCAGAACCAGAACCATCGTCGGAATCCGATCCCTCTGAAGAAGAAGAAGTGGAAGTGGAAGTGAAATCCCCTTGTTTAGAGCTAAAACCTACTCGTTCAGAGCTAGAAGGCATCTGTGAAAGGATGGACGGTCGTGGTCTGCGGAAGTACATGATAACGCATCTCTCAGATATGAATGTACTGGTTGAAGAAGTCCCTAAGGCATTGAAACTCTCGCGCAACCCGGCAAGGCTTGTATTGGATTGTCTTGGGAAGTTTTATTTGCAAGGGAGCAGGGCGTATGTTAAGGGTTCACCCGTGGTCAATGGAAGGAAGGCTTCTATATTGGTTTTGGAGTGCTTCTTGTTGATGGGAATTGACGAGGGAGTTGAGTTTGAGGAAGGGGTGAAAGAAGAGGCGGAGAAGGCAGCTTTAGCATGGAGAAAGAGGTTGATTGCTGAAGGAGGTTTACGAAAGGCTTATGATATGGATGCCCGGGGTTTGCTATTGCTAATTGGGTGTTTCGGGATTCCAGGAGGATTTAGAAACGAGGATATCAGGGATTTGCTTCTGGCAAGTCCGTTCAAGAAGAATATGTCTGGTGCCCTCACGAGATCAAATTTCTTCATGGCAAAGATTACAGGTCCTATTTTCATGAATTCAATTTGTCTGTAAGCTACATTTGCAAAAATTGTCATTTGCTATTCATGTGAGATGGCGTGCTTTTAGTAAGTTGGTGTCTTTTAACTAGTCTGATTGAACAAGATCACTGATACAAGTGGTTTGATTTGGTTGAATTGCTGTAAATGAAACTTTCCTAACTTAGGATAACCTTTAAAAATGCAAATAATTTTGACACTGATGGAATTTACTCCTTGCATACTTGAAGGGACAACAAATCTGCTCGCAATTTGGAGACCATCAGTACTTGCTTGGTGTGTTCTTCTGTAAAAAATATACTTACCAAACTTAGAACTTTCCCTTCCTACTTGTTTACTGGTGTCTTGCACCTGTCCTTCCCTTTTTATTCATCTCATTAGATTCAAGGCTTTTCTCTTTCCCTTATCATACCCAAAAAGATATCAAGAGCTCCCACCCTGCCCATTTATCCAAATTGAGACGCCAATTTTTATTTTGGTGGCACCTAGGAACTGGCCTAATACGACCTCTGAAATTTTCACAAACAGTTGCGTGTGCATCAGAATCCCCATCCTCTATTACTTTTGGACCATATGTAGGTCTTTGAGGATAACAACTTCCCAGATTCTTTAAGATCATTCTTGTGCACTGTGCACAATGAATCATAATCCATGGTAATGATTATATTTTTGTATAGGAATATAGCTATGATTCTTTTAATGCATATCTTTCCTGGCTAAGATCTCATGCATAGAACCTTTGAAGAAGAACTTCTTTTTGGAGAAATGCTAATTCTATTGAAATTGCAGCACTAAGAAAATGCCGAAATATGTACAAGTGACCGAAAAAACATAAGAAATCCTTTCTATTCTTGCAGGATTCTAAAGGTTTTTAAAAAGAACTTCTGCGTAACATCCTTGAAGTATATCCCTAACTTAAATTACATCCTCCATGCATCTCTATGAACAAAAACCATCCTAAATATTTTAAAAATGAGCTGCTTTCATCCTTCAGCTAACTACCTTTATGAAATTAACGACACTTGAAAACTTCCTCAAAATATCTTCTTCAAGATCCAACCTGCTTTTCTTCACCTGCATTATCTCCCCACCACTTGTCATAGTTGACTCTTTCTTCATATGCCCACTTGCATGATGAAAGTTTTTCCTTGTAGTTGTTGTCCAACTTCCCTCCTCTTACTCCTACTCAATAGGAAACTTTCACTAGTTACTCAAACATCATACTGCTCAAACAGCACTGGTTTTTTAGTCCCTTGTCTGTTTCTTTTACACTTCTTTTCTTCTTTTAGACCTATTGAGATTAGTTTGTATTTATTTTGCTTTCCATATTAGCAGATAGTTGGAGTACATTTAGTGGTTGGTGTTATTAGTGGCGGATCCAAAATTTTAAAGTAATGGGTGCTCGCTATGTTCTGAGCACATGACGTATTATAACATATATATAATCAATGGGTTCAACTTAGTCCTACATCTTTGATACAAAATAATTATATAAATAAAATATAATCCATATGGGGTCAGTTTATGGAGATCTATAAGAGACATGTGGGATGAGGTGAAGAACAACTCAAAGAAAAAAGTGGTGAATGGAAGAAAGACCAAGTTTTGGAAGGATGAATGACATGGAAAAAGCAATTTGGAAGCTTTATTCCCATATATTTTCAATCTAGCTTTGTTATAACAAAGATCCATACCAGAGCTATGGACACCACAGAGGTGGAACTTTGCCTTTAGGAGGCAGATGAATGACAGGAAATTACCGGAGTTGTTGAATTCCTTAACACACTGGACACCTTTAATGGCTTCAGATTGGGGAAGATATATTATGGTGGAGTAGTAACAACAAAAGGGTATTCAGAGTTAAAAAAGCTTACCGGAGATAGACCAACCTAGTAATCATAATCTAAATTGGCCTTGGAAGCAAATTTGGAAAAATAGGATACCTTATAAAAATATCTTGTTTCATCTGGTTATTGGCCAAAGAAGTAGCTTTGACTCAGGACAATGTGATGAAGAGAGGGATAACCTTATGCTCAATATGTTTTCTTTGTAAGGAAACATATGAGACATTGAACCATTTTCTAAGTCTCAAAGGCATCTCCTAGACCATGCCCAGGAAAGTCTTAGAGGCTCTGAAGAGTGGGGAGGAAGCAAGAGTACATGCTAAAAGCAGAGATAGATGGAGAATTATTCTTGTTGCTATATGGTGGTAAACCTAGAAAGAGAGGAATTCTAGGTGTTTTGAGAGCATAGAGAATAATGTGCAGAAGGTTAAACTAAATTGCATTGTGTTGTTATGTTTTTGGTGTAACCATGTATACTCAAATGAAACTATCTCTATAGTTGATGTACATATGTATTTAAGGTTTCAGTACAACCCATGTACGGGTTGTGATATAATACAAAGTTACTAAGCTAAAAAAATATACTCCCTCCGTTTCAAAAAGAATGACCTAGTTTGACTTGGAACGGAGTTTAAGAAAAGAAAGAAGTCTTTTTAGTCTTGTGGTTCTAAATTAAAGTTATGTCAAATGTACCAAAATGCCCTTTAATCTTGTGGCCTTAAACATGCCACGTGGAAAGTTGAAGTTAAAGTGTTGTCAAAAAAGGAAAGGGGTCATTCTTTTTTAAACAGACAAAAAAAGAAATTGGGTCATTCTTTTTGAAACAGAGGGAGTAGTTTTTAACCCATCAAATTTAAATCTTATATCCGACTAATAATGTTCATCACTACAATGGGTGCTCACTACATTCCGAGCACATGAAGTATTATAACATATATATAATCAATGAGTTCAACTTAATCCTACATTTTTTATACAAAATAATTATATTAATAAAATATAGTTTTTTAACCCATCAAATTTAAATCTTATATTCGACTAATAATGTAAATCACTACAATTACTAAGTACCAAGTATAAGTGCAGAACTGTCTTTTAAACTAATCTTAAAAATATTTCAATGTAAACTATAATAAATCTTACTTGTCATTTTATCATTCTATTCACAATTATTTTCAATGTTTTCCTATTTTGGAAAAAAGATAAATAGTAGTATCATTGAGCACCCAAGGGTGTGACCTAGTAGTTAATGAAGTGGTTGAAAATCATGAGGTCTCAGGTTCAAATCCCAGCGAAGACAAAAAACACTAGGTGGTTCTTCCTATCTGTCCTAGCCTTGGTGGACAAAGTTACCTGTCACTTGTTGGTGGGAGGTGGCAGATATCCCGTGAAATTAGTTAAGGTGCGCGAAAGCTGGTCCGGACATCACAGTCATAAAAATAAAATAAAAAAATAGTTATCATTGATTACACTAATTTTATAACCAGAGGCGAATCTAGGATTTTAGAACATGAATGCACCACCAAAAGAAAGAAGGGAAAAAATGCGTTAAGTGAGAATTGATCTGTAGTCCTCTAGGTAAGTAACTCAACATCCAACCAATTACACCATTTAGCCTTCTTGTAGCATGAGTCCCAACAAATAATATTATTCCAATTTTAGAAAATTAATACCTAGTTTTACTGAGAGACCACGGGTTCACGTGAAGTCGTGCACCATTTCTAACGTGTAAAATCGCCCATGTGTATAACTATTCAATACAAATTTGGTATTAAATTGAACATAAATTGTAGAAATTGATTTATCTACAAAGTTAATAAACAAATGTTTTTTGTTTCCAAAAAATGATGTTGAACTATATTACGCCTCTCAACCTTCTCAACGTAGGTAAGGTCACTCTACACTCCCCGGACCCCACCTATGGAATTACATTGGGTTTGTTGTTGTAAACTATATTACATTTCCTCGTCTCAGAATTCATAAGAGAAAACAAAAAGAAAAGGAAAAATTACCACAAAAGTCATAAGTGCTTTAGATGGTACTCCATCCATTCACTTTTACTTGTCCACTTTGGATTTTGCACGACATTTAAGAAATAATGATTAATATGAGTATTTTCCCATATTGCCCATATTAATTGATGTATTGGTTTAGGTCCTTGCAAATAATTTGAGGAATAAGTAATCAATTTTGAGGGTAAACCAAGAAAAAATCAATTGTCTTTTTCATAAAATATTAAAACCGATAGGTAAAAGTGAATCTATTTTTGGAATATTGGAAAAGTAAAAATGCACCGAAGGAGTAGATTCTAGTACTAGGAATGAAAACAAGAAAAGAAAAAGAAAGTTAGAAAAGGAATCAGATAAATGCCAGGAGAAAAAGAGAAGCAAAAAGGGAAGGAAAAGAAAAATTGTTGAAAAGCCTTAAATGCAGGATACAGGCTTCGATCTCTTATCAAAGAGATCCAATTGACTCATTAAATACCTTTTCAACCAAAGCACCCGATGCCTCTTTGTGTCTCCATTGCTCACTTTATTATTTGAGTAGCTCTTATCATTTCTTTATATAAATTCACAAGTCCCGCATCGGAAGTAATGGGTGCTCGAGCACCCACTAGGGCCTATATGGGTCCGCCCCTGGTTTTTGGTAGTCAATACTCATTTTTTTAATTAGGTAAAAGGTTTCATTGATAATAACAAGGTCACTTGGCCGTATACAAGTGATATACCAAAAAAAGGAGAAACCTATAAAAATATGATTCTTTTCAAAAGACACCTAATCCTCTATACAAATAGGAACTACATGGGTGCTCCAAAAGAAAATAAGGGATCAGAGACTACTCCTCAATTGAGTGAAGCTCATCTTCACCCCTTCAAAAGCTCTCCTATTCTTCTGTTTCCAAATGACCCACATCAAAGCAAGAGAAGTAACATTTCAAGCCTTGTGCCTTCTTCTCCTAGCTCCACTCTTCCAGCTGAGCATCAACTCTTTAACGATTCTTGGCATAACCCAATAAACTCCAAACCATCTAAAGATATCCTCCCATAACCTCGTGGCTAAATTGCTATGTAACAGAATATGGTCCTCGTTCTCACCCGTCTCTTTACAAAGGAAACATTAGCTCATGCCAACAACCTTTCTTTCCCTAAGATTCTCCGTCATCAAAATCACTCCTTTAGTAGCTAACCGCGTGAAAATGCACACCTTCCTCGGCACTTCGGTATCCAGATCGAGACATATGGAAGACCATCCTCTGCGCTAATTATAAGCTTCTCATAGCAGGACTTAACCGTGAACACTTTATTATTCCCCAACTCCCAACTCAAAGCATTGGGTCTGTCAACCGGCTCACATTGCTTTTGAAGTAAACCTAGCAATCTCCAAAACTCGGTTTACCTCCCAATCTTGGAAAGTTCTCCTTAATCTCAAATCCCATAAGGTCCCATCCCTATGAGTCCCCCTAACTTGTTGAATGGACAATTCCCTTTGGCAAGAGACTCTATACTATACCGGGAATTCATCCTTAAGCACCAAACCTCCGCACCACTTTTTCCCCCAAAACTAACCTTACTCCCTTCCCCAGCTTTGAAACCAATGTTATCATTAAATGCATCCCACCTCTCCATGATTTCGTGTAGTTTGATTATAGTATCATTTTGTTGTAGTATTGCTCTGCTACTATTTGTTGTTTGATTACTGTCTGTTGTTTCTGTTATTTCTATTACTTCTTTTTCTAGACTGTTTTTATCTTGAGCCGAGGGAACAACCGCTCTACCTTTGAGGTAGAGGTCAGGTCTGCTTGCGATGTACTCTCCCCAGACCCCACTTTGTGGGACTACACCCTCTTCAGCCTTATATCTGCTTGGAAGTTACAATCCAACTTCTGATTGTTTGTTTCCGTTGTTTGTGGTTTCAGAGATGTAGCTTATTATGTGATTATTTCTTAATATGATTCTTCTTGTAGTTTTTCATACCTTGTCTCTGCCCCAAAATATTACATTTGACCTTGTCGTAGTTGCTATCTGCCTGCTTAACACTGGTTTATGCGTGTCTGACAGAAATAATAGAGGGGATGGTGAATCAGAAGATGGAAATTGAGGCAGTTGATTTTGCCTATACTTTTGGAATGGAGGACAGATTTAACTCTCAGAAACTTGTGACAACATTTTTACGAGAATCTAAAGAGCCACTGAAGAAGATGAAGGGAAAGTCGCAAGGCTCACTTGCTGCTGTGGTAATTATTGAATTTTATTCCAATACTGATAGCTCTCCTGCCCTTATTTCTCTGCTGATTTCCTCAAGCTTACTGTGCATTTTTTTTTGTACAGCATGAAGCAAAAATGAAGCACTTGTTTGCTCTTAGATCTGTCATCAAATGTTCAAGACGCCATAATATTGATCTTTCAAAACTTCTTCCCGGGTGGAAAATCAATGAGCAAATAATGAGCTTGGAGAAAGAAATTGAAGTAGGTGAGAAGAAGATGGTACAAAAGAGAAAAAATGCTGAAACTGAGTCATCTGGAATGATCAGCAACAAAGAGGCGAAACAGTCACATTTTCCAAATCCACGGCTTCAACAGGAAAGAGTTGTTAATCATATCGATAGCAACACAACCTTGTTAGAAGGTGGAACTGCTGGCCACATGTTTGGTTTGTCCCCATCAGTATTGCATGGACCTGGAGGTCATGGAAGGACTTTAGTGGATAATACACCCATGCAAATAGGAAGTCATCATACTGGTCAGTTATATGGACTGCATGTTGATGGAGCTGTGTACGACAGCTATGCTTATGGGCCATCATCGTACTTGGCAGGTTCTACAGGGTTGCCAAACACCAAACCTGGTGATGCTTATAGGCCACCACCGTACTTGGCAGGTTCTACAGGGTTACCAAACACCAAACCTGGTGATGCTTATAGGCCACCACCATACTTGGAAGGCTCTAGAGGATTGCCAAACGCCATACCCACTGATGTTGCTGGCCGAAGCTCTGCATCTAACCCCTATCAGTTTGGTGATACCATTGCAACAAGTGAACTCTACAGGAGCAGTGGCTTGCGAGCAGTTGATGTTGTTCCACCTGCTGCCTCTGCTCATCATTCGTCCTACTTGTATAGTTTTGCCTTGGGTAGGCATTACCTTCAACCTTAATCTCCCTTTCTGTAGTATAGCCAGTCTTGAAGTGATTTCTCTAAAGTCCTCAAGACGCGGGCTGAAATGTTTAGTTACTGTGAAACTCTGGGATATTTTTGAAGCTTAGATAGTGAAGTCTAAAACACTCTACCTAGCAAAATTTCATTTGTCTGGGAAGACTTGAATTAAAATCTCTCTGAGACAAAATGACTTAAACCTGCTTCGTATTTATTTTCGCTCGATTTGTCCTTTTCCGCTTTTATTCTCTATTTGCTTCAATCCAGAAGGTAAAAGCTTCGACTCGTTATTCGTATTAAAAGACCGACTCATTTGTGTAAAGTAATCAGATGAAAAATAGAAGAGTTGATGGGTGTGCTTGATATTAATGTTTTCATGAAAGATGCTGTACTTGCTGTAAAATAATTTACTTGGAGAACTTCATTCTGTAGATCATATAAGGGGTATTCTGTTTGGCAAAAAATAATAATTTATAAGAACTTCTAGCAAGTAAAATGTGAGAAATGGATTTTAATTAAGAGTGTGACGTTGTTAGTTTTGAGTACTAAAGCTAAAATCGATTTTTATATATCCGTGAAAGAAAGTGACGTTGGAGCCGGAGGATATGACCTTAAATATGAGGTGTTGGAGCCGGGGGATATGACCTTAAATATGAGGTTTTGGAGGATATTAACCGGGGTAGAAGGTTAATAGATAGTGCAGTGTAGAGCAATGTCGTGTTTATCCTCCCTTGTATTGTTATGTAGTTTTTTGTCCTCACATTTGTGTTATAATTTACTATTACTTGTACTTTGATTATTGCACTATTTTATATTAGTTAATTATTATTTTTCAAAGTGTTTTTTTCGTGATTTTCTTAATATTTGTTTTGATATATATTTTTATTGAGTGAAATATTTATTGAAAATCGTCTTTCTATCTCTCTCAAAGTAGGAATAAGGTAACAATCTTTCTATATCTTTTGAAGTAGGTGTAAGGTAACGAAAAGTAAGGTTGGGACAAATTATTGTACTCCCTCTATTCCATATTTATTAACTAAATTTGTGAGGCAACGCACACCTATCAAGAAAAATATTTAAGGACATAATTTAAACCAAACTTTCTACTATTGTCTTTTGTGAAATCATAAATATAACGTTGTAAGTAATTTAATTTATCTCTTAGAAAATATAAAACTTCAATGAAAGAACAAATATGAAAAAATAAATTAAACATCCATTTTGAACAATGAAAAAAAAATTAAAAATTCAGTTAATATAGAATAGAGGGAGTATAGAATATAGTAATCCACTATTTAATTGAGTTTTTGCAGTTTTTCGGAAACAGAGAGAATTAAAATAGAGTGCCAAACGAGACGTAGCACGGCCAAGGGCAATATCGTAAACGTACTCTAGTTTTTCTCCGGTATACAGAACCGGGCTTCCATAAACCTTTATGCACTTTGGGGTTTTTCTTGTTTCGGCTATAAAGAGCTGCAAAAGAGAAGAAGTGACACAAAAATGGTGAGGTTAACGGCGGACCTGATTTGGAAAAGCCCTCACTTCTTCAATGCCATTCGCGAACGCGAGTTAGATCTTCGAGGTTTTTTCTTCAACCCTAATCTTTACTTCTTTCAACTTCAATACATAGTTCTATACATAACCCTTCAATGGAGAAGCTTAATGTTTCATTTTACTTTGTTATTATGCACAGGCAATAAGATTCCGGTCATTGAGAACTTAGGTGCTACCGAGGTCAGTTTTTTTTTAAAAAAAAAAATCAACTTTAAGATTTTTAGTTATCCGGAAGTAGTTTCTGAAGTTTTATATTTTGGTTACAGGATCAGTTTGACACGATTGATTTATCTGATAATGAGATTGTTAAACTTGAGAATTTTCCATATCTGAATCGACTTGGAACCTTACTTATGAACAACAATAGAATTACGCGTATCAACCCTAACATTGGAGGTGAGATATTAGACAGTTGAAGTATTGCACTTTAATCATACGTCTATTAACGAGACATTTGTTCCTGCTTTTTTTTTTTTTTTTTTTTTCGTGATGTTGCAGAGTTTCTGCCAAAATTGCATACTTTGATTATTACTAGCAACAGACTTACAAATTTGGTTGAAATTGACCCGCTTGCGTCTCTCCCAAAGCTGAAGTTTCTTAGTCTTCTTGAGAACAATATCACAAAGAGACCAAATTATCGCCTTTATGTCATTCACAAGTTGAAGTCCTTGCGTTTGCTGGATTTCAGGAAAGTCAAACAAAAGGTTGGTTTTCTCATTCCTTCCACCTCTTCAATTAAATGATTTAGGAACTCTTCAAATATGTTTGTAGTTCAGCTTGTGGTTTTAGTTAACTTTGTCTTTCTATTTGGATTGAACTAGGTGCCATCCAGAATTTGCTCAAATATGCAAGAAATTGTATAAAATTAACTACATATCTTGCAGTCGAATTAAAAAAGAAACATTGAATGGGTTTCCAATCTTGAAGAAGGTTATTAGCCTTTTCTTCTTTGTCTGCAAAGGCTCCATCAATTAAGTGGGAGGTGTTCGGTATGTTGTCTAAAGTAGTTGCATACAAAGATGAATGACAGACCTGGTAAATCTGTTTGCTAGAATTTTAAATGGAAATGGAGATGACAGACATTACCCTCCTTGCACAGGTCAAACCTCAAGATAAGTTGTGCCTAAATGATAAATATTGCAGGTCTCCTTGAATAGTGCTGTCTTATGTATTTGGCCTTCTTAATATGAACTTTATCATTTTAAAAAGCTTGTAATTTATCTTAAAGTAGAGGACATGACTAGCTCTCCACTTATAGATGTTAGTACAATGACTATTATTAAAACTTGTTAAGTCCCACATCGGTGGTGGTAGGCGAAATTGGTATATAGTCTTGGGCAATCCTCACCTCTTGAGCTAGCTTTTGGGGTTGAGATAGGTCCAAGATCCATTTCTTTACAAAACTTAAATGTATGGTTAGAACAGTCTTGCTTACTTGTCTTGAATTTAATCTGTTGTTGTTTGCTTTATGAGATTGCCAATGATTAAGTGTTCTTTTTTTGAGATATTCTGGGATTTGACGCACAATGTCGACATGTATAATGTTACTAATATACACTCTTTTACTTCTCTATTAAACATACTACCATTTTCTCCAGCAAAAATCTATGCTTGCTCATCTCTTCATTCACTGTTGCTCTAAAGTTGCCTAGGTGTTTCTATCTTCATGCTAGAATTTCTAGGGCATGTTCTTTAAATTTGTCTAGAGTGTGGTAATCAAACTTGCTTTTGTACGCCATGCCATAGAAGCTGGTATTGCATATGGCTTTATGATTAACAAATCCAAATTTACATTCTCTCTTTTGGGGGTGGGAGAGGAAGCACCGAGAAAGTTACTTTAAACTGCTGCATATTGAGCTGTCAGATCTAACTTTGTTGCTATAGGAGAGATTGGAAGCAAGTAAATTATTTGCATCACAAGAAGCTGAAGAGCAGGTCAAAAAGGAATCAGTGAAGACTGTACCTGTTGAGGTTGCGGCGCCTGCTGAGGAACCAAAGGCAGATCAAGCATCTAAGCCAGTTGCTCCTACACCCGAGCAAATAATAGCAATTAAGGTACAATATTCAGTTTTCAGTTATTGTTTCTTCTTACCCATTCTTTCTTCCTCTTCTCGGATGCTTTTGAAGAATTAGGATGGTGGAACAGATTGTTTGGTTGGTTCAGCTACACAACCAAACATAAAATGAAATATTATTTTAGAAGACACTGGTTAACAAAAGCTATCTTCATGATAGGTCATATAGAGCAGAACAATTATTAAGAAAAGCTACATATTGTATCATAGAAGCACAGTATCTTCTGTGGATGGGGGCTACTTATTTCATTTTTTAAAGAAAAGTCATCAGACTCTTAGACTTTTCTTGCAGTGACTTGTAGGTCTGTCAAATAGTTAGCTTTTTATGCTAATAGGAGCACCCTATGTCCGCTGAATTTCTTGCTTATGTCAATGAACCGTTGCCAAAGAGAGGCTAGAAGGAGCTTATACGTATTGGGCTTAATGCACTAAGCTTTTCTCATTAATGGTAAATTTGGTCTAATTATGGAATTGTACTGGTAAATTGAAGCATGCTGAATGCCTCTCCTGTCACGGATTTGTGTAAAAGAGACCACTCTAGAAATGAATAGAACAGTCCTTTCCTTTTGCTGGTTGAATTAATTGTTCTTTTTGCATGTGCAGGCTGCCATTGTGAATTCCCAAACTCTTGAGGAGGTGGCTAGACTTGAACAGGTGATGCATAAAGTTTTGATTTACTGAAATTAGTGTATTTGTCATTTTTCCCCTTATGAAGACCTTGCTCAGATTCCCTTTCTTTTTCTGGCATGTTTTGTGTTACTTATGATGATGTGTAAAATTGTGCAGGCATTGAAGTCAGGCCAGCTTCCTGCAGATTTAAATATTGGTGATCATGATGTTACTGCTTTAAAAGAAGACGCCAAAGAAGACAAGATGGTAACAGATAGCGATGATAAAGCTAACAAGGCGGAGGAAAATGTACCTGAACAGAAACCTGATGGTCCTACAGATATGGAGCAGGTACAAATTACTCTAAATTAAAATTTAACGACCATGTCTTCTCTTCTCTTATGTTATACTTCCTATTGTTTAAGTTTCTGTGCCAGGGTTATGAGAACCGTTCCTTGATTGTTTAATTTATAAATCTCCCAACTTGACGCCTAATTGCGATAGTAGACTTGTCTAATTGTCTATTGCCCTTTTGACTCACTCGGTATTTCAGAAAACTGCATTGTATTGTATTGTCACCTAATTTCCTCTGCATGTTTCTCTTTTTCAGGAGTAGACACCCTGGGTTATCATGTGTAATTGAGTTAAGACATTCAAATGCCAGTACTGTTCAGTCATGCACCGTTATCTGTGTATGAGGAGCTCTTCTTTTTGAAGTGAGGGGATTAGTTAATCCATGTTACTGAAGCCATTGTATTCTGCTGTGTACTAAGACTTTTCTTGCATTTTGATTTTAAAAGACTAAGTAGCTGCCAAGTTTAGCAAATTGTAGCTTGAAAGCATCAGGTGACAAAAGCTGAATTAGTGTGTCAAAATTGGTATTAAACAAAAAAAGAAGTTTGGTAAGCCTTGTCTTTTTATTTTTTCTCCTACATCTGATGAACTGAATGAAAGTCTATAAATATCTGCTGAATTTATCAAATCATAGCTTGAAACATCAGGCGACGGCTTGGCATTTATTGTCATTCTGTGAAAGTTGGTGATGTCCGCAACTTAATAGATAAAGTATCGACAACCAAAGTCGTATTGGTTGAAGCTTCATGTTCACAATTTACATTATTAACAAATGTATATCTTCATACAATAGATTTGACAAAATAAGGTGCACTCTGGTTAGCTTCTCTATCTTTTAGTAGAACAGATTGTGTAGGTTAAATACATGATCATCAATATTATACAAGGATCATAAGAGTTTATACATTGTTGAAAGAATTCTGTGGCATGTCTTTACATGTATGAATCGGCTATATCTAAAACTATACAAAAAAATTACTCATATACAGTGAGCTATATCGTATTGTTATTACCTTACATTACAGTATAGATGTATCAGATAAATGGATACGCTGGCTTCACCTGTTGGTGACAACTGGATTTCCGTTCGTATCAGACAATTGGATACTCTGGCTTGACTGGTTAATGACAACAGGATTTCCAGATTTATCTAAATGGATCATAGCAACATCACCAGGCTTGAAATCCCCAGAAAGTACAGATTCACACAGGAGATCTTCAACCATTTGAGTAACAGCCCTCCTCAGAGGGCGTGCACCATAGTTTCTGTCAAATCCTTGTTGGCATATTAGGTCCATTACTGCATCTGATACCTCCAAACTTATTCCTAATGAAACAAGCCTAGCTCTTACCTCCTGCAACATCAGGTTTAATATCTCGAGCATCTGAAACAAAAAACACAAAGCAGTTACTCACAGTAGCCAATTACTTTCTCAAGATTTGTGCCAGAATAAAAGATCACCCTATGGTCCATTTCAGTTCTCAGATCAATGCAACTTCTTCTTGAATCAAACTAGAGGTCATCAAATAGGCTACAAGATGCAGAGGTATATTATACGAACCTGAGGCCTCTCTAGTGGACGGAATACCACTACTTCATCTATCCTATTCAGTAACTCTGGACGGAAGTATGTTTTGAGCTCCTCCATCACTATTGCTTTCATACCAGCATAGGAGGCGGCTGACTCATCGTCAGCAAGCAAGAAGCCGATAGTATTCTGTCTACCCTTTACAATGGCTGTCGAACCCACATTAGAAGTCATAACTATCAAGGCGTTCTTAAATGACACTCTTCTTCCCTGTTGAATAAAGTTCCATAATTAGCAATGCCAAGATCCAAGGATAAATAAATTTTTCAGTTAAATTTATTCGAGACAAGTTTTACAATCTATCTCGTGGAATATTTAAAATCAAACCTGAGAGTCTGTTAGATGACCATCTTCAAACAACTGAAGGAGAATATTGAATATGTCGGGATGAGCCTTTTCAATCTCATCTAGCAGCACTACAGTGAAGGGCTTTCTTCGGATAGCTTCAGTAAGAGTCCCTCCTTCTCCATAGCCTACATAACCAGGAGGCGATCCAATTAACTTGCTCACAGTATGCCGCTCCATGTATTCACTCATATCCAATCTTAGCATGGCAGATTCCTGGGCAACACCAAAAGATACAGTTGAGTACATCGAATCCACAAAACCAAGTATCCCGTGGAATTAGTCGAGGTGCGCGAAAGCTAGCCCGAACAACCACGGTCATCAAAAAACAAAAACCCACAAAACCAAGTGATCCTTAAAACAGAACAAAACAGAAGAAAACAAATATTACTCTAGCAATCTGATGATAAACTAAAAAAAGTAGATGTATAATTCTCGATGATGAAATTCTTCTTGATGAAATCTTATCCCCAATTTCGGATGAATTTATTTGATTCAATCTTTGCACTAAAGTCACAAACCATCTAGAACCAAGAGATTCAAATTCAAAGTAATGAAAAGATTAAAAGCACATGTACACTTTAGCACGTTCAGTAATTTTGATTTAGTTTTCCAAATTACGTGCCTCCATTCTAGGTGACTAGAGACTTATTTTTTGACAGATTAGGTGATTAAAGACTTCTTAGGTTCTTTCTTATGGGATCGGTGGGGGGGATGCAAGGATCTAGTTAATGTAGCGGATTTTTCAGATACATAAAAAATGCTATTCTTCATTTCATTATTGAAATGGCTGAAGGAACAATCTGATCCTGGCAATGGAAAAAGAGATTTGAAATAATACAGTAATAGAGCCACTAGTATGTCTAAACTTGAAGTACTTATTAGTGGCCACCAATAATCAGAAGTCATACTCCAACAACATTAATTGGTGGTGTCTCCAACATTTCACATAATAGCCAAAGAAACCTAGAATGGCCACACAGCACGGCCTCTGGCACCCTTTCCCTCTCTCTTTCTTTATTACTTTGTGTCTCCAGGACCAGCTAAAACACAATCACCAGATCATACTATCATAGTTTAATACTTTGTTTACCCAAATAACCACTACTACCAGCAACCTAGAAAATACATCACCATCAAAAAGGTCCTAAAGAACACTACTGCTACATCATTACCTATATCCATTGCTACAGAAGTGGATGGATTGCAACTTTTTGGACAAAAATAACTTCAGTGGCAAAAACTTGGTGACTGTCTGGTGAAAACTAAGGCATCTAGAATGAAAGATCGAAGCAGATTTCTTATCTTAAATTACTCTACTCAAATTCAGACAAACTAATAAAGGTAGACTTTGTTAGTCCAAATTATGAAGCCAGGAATCCTGATCAATAGTTCTACATTTAGATGACCAAAATTATGGGGAAGCAATTTCAATTATACAGGTTTATATTTCTACTCAATTGTTTAATCAAGAGACATGTCTTTTTGATGAATAGTGCGAAACAATTTATTTTATTAATACTTACAGAACCAAAATAAGATGCTGCCAAAGCTTTAGCCAGTTCAGATTTTCCAACTCCAGTAGGACCACAGAAGAGCATTGCCGAAATTGGTCTATTTGGGTGCTTGAGGCCAGTTCTGGATCTCTTAACAGCCCGACAAATAGATGTAACAGCCTCATCCTGACCAACAACCCTTTTCTTAAGCTGCTCATCAAGACCAACCAGAAGCATTCTTTCATCAACAGTAAGCTGCTTAAGGGGAATGCCTGTCCAGAGTGAAGCAACTGCTGCTATTTCCTCAGGTCCAACTAATGGGGGTCTAGAATAAGATCAAAGAATTTAAGTTAATTTACTTCTGATTTAAATTTATGACTTCTGACAATCTTTGTTCAATTATAATGCCCTTTGTGGGACATGGAGGCAGATACGTACTCATGTTCATCAGATGTAGAAGACGAAGCTGGCTGCAAATGAAGTTCACTGTCATCATCCAAACGAGACACATCATCATTTCCAGTCAGCTTGCTTGCCAGGATCTGTTAGTAGAGTGGGCACAGGTTCTTGTATTTAGACCACATAAGGAAGTACAATTTTTTAACGACATGCAAAATCTAGAGATATTGTGAAACATTTAAGTATAGTTACCACTTCATGCATGGTTTGAACAGCTCTAATTTCCTGCCAATAATCACTTGGTGATTGAGAAAGTACAGATATCTGCTGTTCCTTTCTTCTTTTGTGAGCTTGCATACGAGATTTACTACCAGCCTCATCAATAAGATCAATAGCTTTGTCAGGAAGATACCTATCCGGTATATATCTTGATGATAGTTCCACAGCAGCATTTATGGCTTCCAGACTGTACCTACACTTATGATGTGACTCATATTTTTCACGCAATCCCAACAGTATCTGGACAGCATCCGCCTATATAATTTAGGAAGAGGAATATCTGTTAGGACATTACATACCCACTTAAGCATACATAGCATAGAGTATTATTCACCTGACTTGGTTCATTAATCAAGATGGGCTGGAACCTTCGGGCGAAGGCCTTGTCTTTCTCAATATGCAATCTGAACTCATCCATGGTGGTAGATGCAATACACTGTTACATGAAAAAAATTTGCACGAAGTCCATAAAATCCAGATTTTAAACATCAAATAATCATTTGAATTTAAACAACTTAATATCAAAGGATATGCATAGATGGACAACATACATAGACGTATAACACACACATTAAGACATACGAGTGTAAAAGGATAACCGGTGTTTTTTCAGCAGGATCTTTTTCTCTGTTTTGTAAGTTTAATGTTGAAAGAGAAATTTATATTTGATAGGAACCTTAAAGAACAAGCAGGTCAAGGGACAACAAGAGGCTAAAAAAACATATTCTCAAAGAATACAGTTGAGTTACACCAACCAACGCCCAAAAATTTAATTCATCATTGCTGAAGGAACTACGCATGCATCAATGATGAACCTTCTTCGCCTATCTACAGATTAACCAATAGTTATATGACAAGTATATTACACTCTTTACGTCTAAGAATGGAAGCCCACCTTAATGAACTGCATAGAGCAATGCAGGGAACCAGAATAGGAATTACCTGCAGTTCACCACGGCCAAGTGTTGGTTTTAGCAAATTAGCAATGTCAAGACCAGAGCCCTTATTTCCCCGTCCAACTGTGCCAGCACCAACAAGGGTGTGGACCTCATCTATGAATAGAATGATATGGCCTGCAAATTATGTCACTAGGCTTAGCCAATGACCAAAGAATTTAACCAAATTTTACTTCCATTCTATGCTCACCTGACTCTTTTACCTCCTTAATTAATGTAGTCACACGCGCCTCCAGTTCACCCCTCTCCTTTGCACCTGAAATCAATAGGCCAATGTCTAAAGACATTACCCGTTTTTTCTGTGTACATAGCAGAAAACCACTAGTTAAGTTGGTGCAGTAGCTAGTGGAACAAGAATATAGGAGATGCATATTAGATGGCTAAATGGGCCAAAGAATCCCAAAAAGGGAAAATCAGAATATGAATTCAATGTAAAGCTCACCATTAAGAATGCAGGAATATTTCCCTCAGCAATGTTTATTGCAAGCCCTTCAGCTATCGCTGTTTTCCCAACTCCAGCTTGACCAAGCAGAATAGGATTGTTTTTGGTTCGACGGCAGAGTATCTCGATCATTCTCTGAACTTCAGTCTCCCTACCAATTACTGGGTCTATAAGGCCCTCACTTGCACGGGCAGTAAGATCTACACAAAATTGCTCCAGGGCATTTTTCTCTGCTGGAAACAAAACTCATTTGAGATAGTATGCCAAAACAAACACTATCAAGAAGGGAGAGGAACTGGCCGTACCTTTTGCTTTCTCAGCAGATCTGTCAATAGTTATTTTTCCAGGAAAGGATTTCTCACGTGATCTTTTGAACGAAATTGGGTCTCTACCATCTTTAGCAAGCTCTCCTTGAAGCCTGGAAACTGCCTCAGCTGCCAGACGATTTACATTTGCTCCTAACCTGAAATTAGGTCAGTCTACCCTTCATGCAAATCTTATATGCATAACGTGTAAAAACGACAGAAAGATAATCATATTGCAAGACAGAAGGCATATTACACTCAATCATGCAAATCTTATATGCATAACGTGTAAAGACGACAGAAAGATAATCATATTGCAAGACAGAAGGCATATTACACTCAATCATGCAAATCTTATATGCATAACGTGTAAAGACGACAGAAAGATAATCATATTGCAAGACAGAAGGCATATTACACTCAATCATGCAAATCTTATATGCATAACGTGTAAAGACGACAGAAAGATAATCATATTGCAAGACAGAAGGCATATTACACTCAATCATGCAAATCTTATATGCATAACGTGTAAAGACGACAGAAAGATAATCATATTGCAAGACAGAAGGCATATTACACTCAATCATGCAAATCTTATATGCATAACGTGTAAAGACGACAGAAAGATAATCATATTGCAAGACAGAAGGCATATTACACTCAATCATGCAAATCTTATATGCATAACGTGTAAAGACGACAGAAAGATAATC
>JAJONR010011383.1:0-20011 GCA_029582245.1 Solanum etuberosum | reverse complement strand
TTAAGCTGAGTGATGTAATGGTTGAACATTCTCTTGGTCCCAATGGAGGTAAGCTTGCCTTTACCCCCTTCTATTTAAATCAGTCTTCATTCAGTTATTTAATAAATAAGTTCCAAGTGGCTAAACTTGTGGATGCTACCACCATATCATTAGACCTGTGCCGTTACAATTAGGGCTGTTCAAAACCGAACCGAAACCGATAACCCGAACCGAAAAAAAGTTATTGGTTTATCAGTAATGGGTTATTGGTTTAGCGGTTCAGATAACGGTTTTGATTTTTTTTGTTATCGGGTTATCGGTTCTTAACGGTTTGAGGTTTTTTCTTAATGGGTTAACCGATAACCCGATAGTAAATTAAATAATTATATTTATACCATTTTGTATATAAAGTCCTTGTCTTAGAGTTTAGTTTCCTACTTTTATTTCTGGCTATCTCATAATCTTGGTTATTCTACAATGTAAAAGTGTTTGCTTTTGAGCAAGATGCAACTTGTGAACTCATGTACATGATTCATTCAATTTGTCACCTTGTTTCTAAGTGATTTTTTATTAATTTATTTTTGTGTCAAATCTTAACGGTTAAACCGATGACCAAACCAATAACGATCAATAACCGATAAACCAATAACCGATAAGCCAATATCTTAATGGTTCTATAACGGTTTTGCATCTCTACAAACCAATAACCAATAAGTCAAACCGATATACATCAAAACCGAACCGAACCGACCGATACGCAGCCCTAGTTACAATATGTTGCTTCGGATTCTTGGGCTACCTCCATTATCTAATTTTGGTGCAGAAATATTGTTCCTTATGTAGATGATGTTTTCTATGCTTTGAATTGTTATTATGTTCATGCGATTCTTACTTTGTTTTTCTAACTCATAGCTTTATTATTCTTTTTGTAGGGCTTGTATATTGCATGAACTATCTCGAGAAGAATATTGACTGGTTGGAGTCTAAGTTAAAAACTCTCCTTAAAGGTTGTTACAATTCAATCTGAAGTTAGTAAATTTTGACTGAGATCAACGTTTTTTTATGTTTAATCATTTTATACTTATCTGGAACCGGCTTGGTATTTGTTCCATCATGGAGGTGTTTATACCACTTTAATGTTGTCTGTATATCTGGGAGTTTACTACTGCCTCAAAGTTTCAGTTCCATGTGGGAAGAGCAGCCTTTTTGCATCGGTACCATATTTCTCAGCTAATCTGTCTGCTTTCCTCTCTGCTCCTTTTTTTACCTACTTCTTACCATGTTTTACCTAACCTCCAATTTTCCAGGATTTTTTTTAATTCACAACCAATATAGATTGTGTAAATACTGTAAATAAGAAAAACATAGATGGTGTTAACTGCTTTCTCATTCTGGCATTACAATATACATCTTGGATTTTAGAGATTTGATAATTTATGTATTCAGTTGTAATGGTTTCTGTCAATCTAAACTTGAGTCAACGTGTTGAATGTGATGTAGCTATAATACACACTTGGGCTAAAAAGCACTATTAATATATGCTCATTTACAACAATATTTTACTTGCTTGAGTTTGCTAACTTTCTTTTGATGAGTAACACTTAGAAAAATTTCGAGTATGGGCATTTTTAGCAAAGTTCTTTGAGCACCTCGAGCTCTTGAGATTCAGCACATTCATGGAAATCCTTGCACAGTTTACCCATCGGCTTATGTGGAAACTGCAGTGTTCTGAGCATCACCTCAGCTTGTTCTGACTTTTCTCTATTTATTTTTGCAGAGCACTATTTACTTTTTGATTTTCCGGGTCAGGTGGAACTATTTTTCCTTCATGACAATGCGAAGAATATGATTATGGAACTTATAAAGAAGTTAGATCTTAGGGTTAGTCTCTTTTTTAGAGTTATCTCATCTATTTCATCCTTCACTATTATGCTTCCCATTAAAGCCAAATTGCTAACTGTTTGGTTTGATTAATGCAGTTGACCGCAGTTCATTTAGTTGATGCCCATCTTTGCAGTGATCCAGGGAAATACGTGAGTGCATTGCTCCTGTCTTTATCCACCATGTTACACTTGGAGCTTCCTCATGTCAATGTTTTGTCAAAGATTGATCTAATTGAAAGCTACGGAAAGCTAGGTTAGTTCATCATATTCTTTTGGAGAATATCTTTCTGGAATATGGAATATTCTGTTGGAGTTGAGTTATAGGTATGAAACACCTTTGTGGCTACTATGAAGTGCTTATTCTGTATTTCTCTTGTTCTTGCAGCTTTTAACCTAGACTTCTACACAGATGTCCAAGATTTATCGTATCTGCAGAATGAGATCAGTCAGGATCCTCGCTCTGCTAAGTATAGGTGCTTCAACCTTCTTTTAAGAACACTTTGTCAAATGATAGCTGATTTCTTTTCAACTCTTTTTTTTTTGGTAACTAAGTTGATTTCATTACCAAAGTAATCATGTGTATCAGTACAAATAGAGAGCGTTGCTGGACATCATGCCCCAACAACCTCCTAGCAACAAGACATTAAAACATAAACTAAACCAATCTAACAGCTATCAGTAGTATGAAGATTTCAAACTGGATAGGAGTTGTGGCTTTCCAACCAACTAGTGAGTTTGACAACTTTCCTTGCTTTAATGTGAACTTCTTGGATTACTTGCTTGGTCAGCCAGGTTGTGGTCTGTTTCTTAATTCTTGCTGGCACAATATAACACATTGTCATTACTTTGTAGTTTCTGTCTGTTCTAATCAAACTAGGACAGAAATTTTAGGAAATCTTGTTGCTGAAGTGAGGTTTTCTATTTATTCTACAAGGTTGAGTAAATAACTTCTGCATTTGATGCTGTACTACTACAATTTTGAGAGCGTTTCATGTTTTTGTAAATGTTGTGTGTCAGTTTAATGTGTTGAATCTCTCTACCTTCGGCAGAAACTAAGGGAGGGTAATGGAGGGAGAAGAAAAAAAGCAAAACGGAGTTTTCTTTCTTGTCTTCTTTTTTTATGTGCTGAGTTGTATCTACATCACCTTATTTAGTTATTTAAGTGTCATTCCCTTCACTATTCTTTTATAATCGGAAGGTGGTCATGGAAGTGCTAGTGTGGAACAATCTACTGACTCATTTTACAGTTTACACAATTTTGTGTTGCCACTTCTTACTGCCGTTTTTATGTTAATGCACTTTCCAATGATACGTAAAGAAAGGGTATTTCTGGGCCTTAATAGAGAAAAGAAAAATATATCCTAAATATTTGTAGTCAATCATTTATTCATTTATCACTTGGTGGAGAAATATATAGTATTTCATTGCTACAAGTATGGATTGTTGAAAATAATAAGACATGGATTTGGATATTTATCATAGTGCTTGACATAATCGAAATAACCAGAAAGGATCTTTATATCTAAACATTATGTTTTCGGGTTAAATACGTAGAAAATGCAGTAGCTTAAAATAGATTTTATCTTAACATTGTGTTTTTATTTTGATGCTTAAATAATGCAGAAAGCTTACAAAGGAGCTTTGTGAGGTGATAGAAGATTATGGACTCGTCAACTTCACACCTTTAGATATCCAGGTAGGATGTGATTGAGAGTGTCAACTTCACGGCTTTGAGATATATCCTCTGTACTCTTTGTTAGCATAGTGTTTAACTTTTTGAGCTTATTTACCATTTCAGGATAAAGAGAGTGTTGGGAATCTAGTTAAGCTAATTGACAAAAGCAATGGATACATATTTGCTGGCATAGATGCAAGTGCTGTTGAATTCAGCAAAATTGCAGTTGGTCCTGTTGATTGGGACTACTACCGATATCCTTTTTCACGTCGTTTAACATATAAATGGATACCATTCATTGAACTCATAAATTCCCTCTTCTTGTACTTGTTGATTTTATGAGTAGTATAGATCGTTCATTTGATCCCAACAAGGAAGTAGAGATTTTATTCATTTCTTCATGATTCTACACTTTCCAAAACCAATTTCTTTTTGTTGGATTGTCCAGAACCAAATGTTAACATTTAGGATCAATTTCCTGCTTGTACTTTCCTATCTTGGCCTGTCAGTTGTTAGCTCTATTTCTGCTAAATCATAAACGAAGAGATTCTTAGGGATATAAATTGTGGAATATATTTGATTTGATTTTCTGCTGATTGGTTCACATGGTTGGCCTTGACGTTCCAATTTTACAGTTGCAGCTGTGCAGGAGAAATACATAAAGGATGATGAAGACTTTGATATGACAAAGGACAGTGAGACAAAATAGTATGTCCACTTAGGAATCATATAGGCTTGTGATAAAATCTCTAAATACTGCATCTTACAGAAACTAATTATCCTTATGTATGGTAGGATGTAACGATCATTTTTGTTCGTTCGAGTGCCTGTATTTACTCTTTTTATGAAACCTTCAACTGTACAACAAAATAGATAAGAGAGGTTCCTTTGCAATCTTCTGATACAATGTGCATTTTCTATGATACAATTTACTCTTCCCAGACTCCATTTGTGGGATCACACTAGCTATGTTGTTGTTATATGGCCTGGCATTGGCATAGATGGTTGATCATAATCTTTAATTTGATGGTCCTTTGGACAATTTAAATTACATTGCTCAATCTTTTAGCTAGGTCCAAACCAAAATAGAAGAAAAGAAAAGACCAGCGGTATATTAATTAGGATGATTTGCTTTGTGGGTGGTCTTGTTAGAACAAAATGGATACAGAGAATTCATATAGTCAAAATAAATATTGTTCTTTTGAAAATCCAAAACCAAGAGATCTTTTTTCGTGAGTTAGAAATAGAGTTCGAAAAAGTTAAATCTTTAATGATTTCATCATTTATAATTGAGTTGTGAATTGAATAACATTGATTTCTTCGTCTTCTCTCTTTTTCATTTCTGTTTGTTATTATATGACAATAATTTAATAGTGGTGATTTAATTTACTTGCCTTGCACTAAAAGGGTGCTGTGCAAAATATCATCACTGATGACACCTACGTCCTCATCGTAAAGAAAAAATAAAATAAAACATGAAACAAGGAAACTTTTGCAATTTATGGGTACCCTTTAGGAGTGTGCTAAGCATAAAGTCTCAAATTAATTTGGACTATAAAGATAGAAATTCCATATTTTTCTAGAAGGCTACTTACTCTTTAGTTGTTAGTAATAAGTAATATATATCCAGCACCAGATAAGGGGAATAGACCAATAATATAATACATTCTTTTTGTATTGTAATAGATAGAATTTATATCATACTCATCCATTCAAATTTCCGACGAACATTATTAAAGGTTGTGGCGCAACAAATACAAATGTTACTTTTTTAATCAAAAATTTTGATTTTGAGCCTTATGCTCTATGCAATGCGAATCAAAGTTAATTACACTTTACATCGAATATTAAATATCAGATCGAATAGAAAAACAAAAAAAAAGAAAAACTCGTAGTATGAACATTACATTGAATTAAATTTTAATTATAAATAACTTTTGTAATGTTTGATGTCTGCAAATTTAGTAGTTTTCCATAATTTGAAATATTGTACAAAGTTATTTTGTCAATATTGTCGTAACTCTAGACTCTTATCTCATCTTTGATGACAATCACAATAATTCAAGGGAGTGTTATTTTGTCGATATTATCCTAAAAAGACTAAAGTCTGTCTAATTGGATTGCTTTACAATGAAATTTATTGCCACTTTTAGTACATATATTTTTCATGAATTATTGTTTTATCCAGTGCATTATCATATTTAACTTTCAATTATATATCCGCTCTTATCTGATTAAAAGTTTGATTATGATAAATTTTGAGACAAATTAATTATATTTCTGTTAATTAAGTGATGAGGACAAGTTTTGGTAAATCAATTTTACATTCTAATTATGAAATTACACTATGTATGTTGTTGTTGTTGTTTTCGGATAAAAAACATTAACTTTATTTGTTTTAACAAATTTTCAAGGCTTTCTAGTCTATGATAGATATGACTCTCCATTTTTAATAAGAGATTATAAAGTTGAACTCTCTAGGAATATATGAAAGAAAATCATGATAAAAACCATTTTTTCTAGATATATATTACGTGATGTAAATTTAAATTAATTGAAATTCTGATATTGATGTTATAATATCGTATCTGAAGTGTAAAATATAAAAAATAGGAAATATCTTTGAGGTGATTTGGGAATGGTGCACTTAAGTGGTACATACAAGATCAAATTATAACCACAAAATGTTCTAATTACCATTAATTTGGTGTTGGCAATAATTATATTAGAGTTGTTAAGTTTAATCTACATTTTAAAAACAGATCATTAATTGATATATACATCCTTCAAGTATTACTTTTTGAACTAACTAGAAATTAGAGACGTCTCAGCCTCTCTCTCAGGAATATGAAATGTGAGATATCAAATGAATCTACTATATAAGAAGTATGTACTTACTAATTATAGGGTGCATATATTTTCCAAGAAAATAAGTAGCTTCTATTTATTTTGTGTTTAGTAAAGTATTTAGTACTAATTAAGTGACTTTTAATTTTGTGTTCGATACATAAATAAAAATATTATTCTTAAAATTATATATTTATGATCTAGACAAAAAATAGGAGGTGGAGATAAGGGTACATGTGTAAACCAGGATAGATCTAGGGGGAGCATGAGGATGTTCACCTGAATTTCCTCGATAAAATACTACAAAATATATATAAGATAATATTTTTTAATAATATATATATTAAATTTCCTAACTACAAGATTAAGTATATTGGCACAGTACTTTAGAGGGTTCAAAATTCATCTTAAAATTTTAAGTTTAAATATCAAATAATTTTTATTTTTCGAATCCTCTCAATAAAAATCCGAAATACATCCTTAATATGGAGGTGAGATGAGAATGAAGATAAAGTATGAAGTGTGCGGACACAATCAAATTTAAACTTGTAAGTTTTGTTTTTCCTATTTCATTAAAAAATATTTTTAATTTTATTTTACCAATTATACATAAAAATAATAATTGAAAAACATCCCATCAAACTCACCCTAAAATTCAATATGGTTGACCTTGACGTGCAGGAGAAAAATATATGCGTGAAGGTTGACGAAGACTTGACAAAAGCGATAGATAAATAATTCCTTCGTCTATTCGAATTCAGAGAGTCGAATAATTTATTTTAATTACGTCTTTAAATATTTTAAATTTTTAATTATTATATATTTCTATGTAATTTATTTTTCAAATTTGTAAAAATAAATATATTAATATTCATACCTGAATTAATGGTCAAAAATAAATTTTTAATTATTATATATTTCTATGTAATTTATTTTTCAAATTTGGAAAAATAAATATATTAATATTCATACCTGAATTAACGGCCAAAATTTAAAAAATTTAACCCAAAAATTTGAATTATAAGAAATAAATTGATATATAGCGAGCATTAATTAATAGGATATATAGTGGTCCTCGATCATCATTGATTTGCAATATGATATATATCTTGATCGATCTTGTGTATGTGATCAGCAAGATTTCATCAATTCTCTAATTAGTTACAATATTTAAAAATGTAAAAATTATTCACACATGATAATCTCAAATATTCCACAAACATATTCATAAAGAGATCAAATCAAAATATCTTAATTCGAGAAATACGCCACTAACGGCCCTCAAATTATGAATATCAAGTCCAAATCATCCTAGTTTGAGAAATACGCCACTAATGGCCCTCAAATTATGAATATCAAGTCCAAATCATCCTAGTTTGGGAAATACGTCACTAACGGCTCTCAAATTATGTAGATCATGTCCAAATCATCCTAAGTCGAGAAATACGCCACAAACGACCCTCGAATTATGGATAAATATCTTATGAGAGAAGAATTGTACCGATATTAATTTATCAATAAAATATTCATGTTTTTTCAAAATAAAATAAAATTCACACATGATATTTACATCAAAATAAAGTCAATAGTTACATGCATGATACGTCTTTATATTATGTATAAAGTAGAATGTATCCTCACTTCATCAAATTCATTAATACTAATTATATTAGTATAAAGTTACACGATTTGATGTAAATACTAATTAATATGCCATGAAATTTAATTAGAAAATGTCACAATCAGTAGAAGAATTGTGATTAATGCGGCCAACTTCATCAAAGTGGGATATGTATGAGCTAGCTGTGACGCAAAGGATCAACTAATTCTAATAATTTAATTAGAAGAATTTTAAAACATAAATGCTAATTAAACTTTAGGTTATAAAAATGATTAAAGAAGGAATATTTAGAGGGTGTGCTAGATAGGAATACATGTAGAAAAGGAGCAAATGTGCCTTGAATAAATAAAAATCAAGTTAATGGAAGTCAATAGAGAACCTTTTTGTCTATCTTTTCTAGAAATCTTGAAAATTTGTGTGTTTTATCATCATTTGGATAGTATTATAACATATCACGTTGCTTCTTCTTTTCCCCCCTTAAATATAAGGTTAGAAAACTAATTTTTATTTGTCACGATATTAATAATTTAGAACAAATTGATCTAATGGTAAAATTATCTCCATGTGATCTATAGATTACGAGTTTAAAATTATCTCCATGTGATCTATAGATTACGAGTTTGAGTCATTAAAGTAACAATACTCCTTAATATGTGATCATTCTTTGAATCCTACGCCAGAACTCAAACGCATAATACTTAATGCATACATATTATAAAAGTATAGTATAATTTCCAGATATTGTTGCTTAATTATTTCCACTAAATCCCTAGGAAAATTGTGTGTCCAAATTGTCATCAATTGACTTGACTCACACAATTCCATTGTTCCTTCAATCATATACTCATCATATATATTTTATATCAAAGATAATTTGCAAAATAATAAAGAAGTAGCACATGTTCCTTCAACTTAACAACACTTCTAGAATTATATAATATAATGTATGAGTAGGATAGTTAAATAAATTAAAATCTTGTCTTCTAGAATGTATCACATCTCCATTAATTAGATGCTCTTCAGTAGTTTCATTCACATGCACTACACATGACTAGAGCTTCTAGATAACTTGGTGGTCCTCTGGTCGAGGATATAGATCGAGTCAAAATTTTCATTAAGAAATTCTAAAATATGAACAAAGTACCTAACATACGAAAAAAATCAAAAAAATAATATTATTATCTACTTTATATACAAATTAAATAATTTTACTCTTATATAATGTAATTTTTTATCGAAAGGATATCGACTTTTTGCTTCACATGGTCGAGGGAATACGACCATTATCGATCCACATGACTGATCTTTACTTCTTATTTTCCCCCCAAATAATATGCCATAATAATGTGCTGCTGATGTTGGTCAAAAGGAACAGGTAAAATTAAAGCAAGAAGAAAATCCTATAAATATATTACTGACATCATCTATTTTAATTTGAGTGTTTTTTTTTTAAAAAAAAATTGTTTTAACAAGAATTTTTTGCTCCCTTTTTATAATTTTTTAATTTCAATTTTCTACTCATAAAATTCAAATGACATTTTAATATATTTAACATATTTTTAATTTATAATCACAAAATTTAAAGTTATCTGTATTTTTTAAAACGTTGTATCTAGTCATTTTCTCCGTAAAACTTCTCTAGAGAAAATGAAAGTAAGGTTATCGTGGTATAAGGTCGGGTCCTAATTAAAGAGAAAAAATCAAAGTTGAATCCCGTGTTATTTTATACTAATAATTTTGAGATATCTACAAATTTTATATTTCAAATGTCAATTTTTACTTTGTATTTTCAAAATCACGTTCTTCTCCCAATTGAAGAATTTTCTTTATCATGTGCTTTATTAATTCATTAAAACCTATAGTGCCGTTTGGTTGAAGCCAAAATATATTCAAGGATAAGCTAGACAAGTCATTTTTAAAAATATCTTTCTGGATAACGTTTGAATAAGCAGAATCATTATATTTATATTTCCTAAAAATAAGTAAATATTGCAAATACTAGTCAATTAATTATCTAACCAATCAATGTGTAAATTTTGTCCTTTTGTTTTTAACAGCATAGAATATATTTAGAATTCTTTTTTTTTTTTTTTAAAAAAAGAGTCACTATTAGAAACAAATAGTTTTCTCATTGCGAATCTATGAGAATTTTATGTTATAGAATAAAATGTTCGCATTTTTTTTTCACTTCACCACCTCTCTAGATACATGCATGAGGAAAATAAATTCTTACTGAAATAGTGGAAACTTCCTAATTTTTTCGTACGAGAACATTTTTTTTTTCTTTTTTCATAGATTTAATTAAAATGTCTATGGTATAGTTACTGAACATTTTCTTAGTGAGAAATAATAAACAAAAGAAAAATGCATACGGAACCATTAAAGTATTCTATATGATTAATATACTGTAATTTATTAAATTCACTTTAATAAAAAATCAAGTTTGTTTAAATTATTAATTTATTACCAATTGCATATTTTTCCCTTTTATTATTTTATAATATATATAGATTGAGATCCCTTGAATATTTAATTGGTGGTGCGGCATATCAGGAAAGACGATAGCATTATTTATTTATTTAGTTGAATACGAATAATTTAAATATGAAATGAAATAGGAGTCTAAATAATTAACGCATCATAAATGTGTATATTTTTCAAATTAGAATTTATATCTAAGTTAAAGATTATGGTAAAGTAGTAAGTAAATAAATATTTAATTTTAGATCAATTATTATAGGGAAAAGGGCCTGATATACTCCTCAACTTTGTCATTTAGAGTTGATATACCCTTCATTATGAAAGTGACTCATATATACCATTACCGTTATACAAACGACTCACATATACCCTTACCGTTACAAAAAGAGCTCACATATACCCTTCATCTAACGGAAGTGAAAAAATTAGTTTTAAATTTATTTTTATGACTTTAACTTTTAGAAAAATTCATGTAGGGATATATATGATCCTTCTAACAAAGTTCACGGTATATTTTAATCTTTTACGTACAAAAATTAGTTTTTGACTTTTTTGATTATTATTATTTGAATTTCTTATTCTTTTTTTTTTAATTTCATTTTTTAGTGTGAAGAAAAAATTTAAAACTAATTTTTTTTGCGGCTATACTGTAATTTTTTGTTTTTGTATTTGTAAAATAAATAAAAATGGGGCATCTATAATAAATTTTACAAGAAAATTAGTAAAACATAAATAAATTTGACCATCAAAATAATAAATTTAAATTAGTTGTTGAAACAAAAAAATATGTGTGAGGAGGATCAAATATACGCCATATAAATTATATTTTTTTCAAAAAAATAATCAAAAGATTAAATTAAAATTAATTTTCCCACTTCCATTAGAGGAAAATGGTATATGTGAGCCATTTGTATAACATTAGGGGTATATATGAATCACTTTCATAACGAGGAGTTTATCAACTCTAAATGACAAAATTAAGAGGTATAGCAGACCCATTTTCCATTATTATATTGTATACTAACGTGAGATGTATTGTTATAGTAACCATGAACATTTTTAATTAAAAATATAAGATATAAGAAGTGGTAAGAGTAGATCTAAGTCATTTTTAATAGAAAATATTTAACCTTCAGAGTATATTTTTCTGGAGCGAATGCAAATGAGATTGATCAAAGTTTTAAAATAAGTATCAAATACGGGAGGGGAAATCATTTTTTATTAATAACTAAGCTAATTTCATTAATTAGTATTTAGTACTACTATTTAGCCTCCCCAACCTATATATGGCTGTACTACTTTGGATAGGTTATTAGTCTCGCCGTTCATTTTTACTTATTTAATATATTATTTTGAGGTATTCAATACGTAATATTTTTCTGGTTATAAAATTAATAAATATTTTATTATTTTATGTCTATTTTATTTTTGCTATTAAATATTATTCATTTTTCAATGTTTAGATGACTTATATTTAATAAGAGTGATTTGATAAAGTTATCCCTATCATTTACCGTTGTTTAATCGCTATGTTAAGTCAATAGTGGACAACTATTAATTAAACAGACGAAATATAAGAACTATCCTGAAGCAACATTAAATTCCTTACCAGAAGTATTAATTCCATTACTGTTAAAATTGATTACAAAAACTTTTTCTTTGAATTTAAGATTTACAAATATTTCTCTTTTTCTTTCCTCTGGATTTATCTAATAATTTGAAGAACAGTTTAGGCTTGTGCCATAAGTTAATTCCTAACCAAAATCTCCTTGAGAGCATGGGTTGTGTTCAGAGTATAGTTTACGGCTTCAATCGAATTTAATAATTTAGTTTTATATTTTTTCAAGAAATTTATTGAATATTAGTAAATTATTACTCTCTCCATTTCAATTTATATATATATATTTATTTTTTTCAAAATGTTAATTTAACTGATATTTGAGACTTAATTGGACTAAATCTATTTAATATTTTAAAAATTAAATTTCGTTTTTCAAAATTATAAGAATGGTACTATAAATTGCAAAAAAAAAATAAAAAATATGTCAATGACGAAAAATACATTATAAAATGTCGGTCAAAGTTTACATAATTTGAATCTCGAAAATGAAAAATGTCATATAAATTAGGACAAAGAAACAACAAGAACAACATGCCCTGAGTAATTTTACAAGTAAGGTTTGGAGAGGTACAGTGTACGCATACCTTAATTACCCTTACCTTGAAAGATAGATAAACTGTTTTCAATAGTCCTTCCGCTCTGAACAACATAGTCGATTTAACCATAAACCCTTTAGAGTACTCCAAAGTTTCTCTCCAAACCTATAGCTTAGTATTAGTTTTGCCGCGAGTCTCATCAATCAGAATTATGTCAATTACAAATAACATACATCATGACACCTCACCTTAGATTATTCGTTGTGCGTCAATTGATTCTTTACCAAAACTAATAAAAGTTGATCCTCGGTGCAATCTCATCATTACTAGAAAGTGCTCCAAATCTTCTCTCACTATTCTTAAACGCCTCTTGACTACATCATACATCTTTACGTCACACGTACCGCTCTAGCCTCCAAAGAGCCTTCCAATTAGAACAATTAAAATTTAATAACTAAAATTCCAAACACCATAAATTTAAAATTCAAACTCTTCGACAGTAATACATAATAATTAATATATTAATATAACAGATCTGGACCAATTCAATATGATATAATAATTACTTTGCCTCTTTCACAAGAATTAGGAAAGTCAAAACATCATCGATGTCCTCAAAAGAAGCTTCTATAGACTTAACAATTTTAAAATAAAAATTTTATTCCAAAGTCCCCTATTTTTTATTTGACTATTTCCTAATCCCCACTTATAATAAGCTCATTTCATCCCATATTCTTTTGGTTCCTTTGAAATACAATTCTACACAAACACAAAGATTCTCCATTCCCCAAAAAAAAAAAAAATCCAAATTTTTGTATTATTACTATTAGTATTCAATATGGTTAATCCATTTATTTGTGGATCTTTTCATCATCAAGATGATGATGATATGGAAATTTTTAGCCCATGTTCAACTCCTAAAAGATCAAAAAAAAGTTTTTTAAGGTCTAGCAACAAAAATAATCCATATTCAAATAGAGGACTTGACAAATTCTCTGCCCTTTTAGCTGATCTTGAAGACAAGAAACAAAGGATTTATTCCGAAATTGCCCCTGACGATATCTCTTTCGTACGTTTTGTTTTTTCGAATTCCAACGATGCTAAGCCTATTATTGTCAAGTTGAAGGACAAGAAATCGTCAAAGAATTATCAAGAGGAGAAAATAGAGTCCCCGAAGAAGCAAATGACTCGTGAAGTATACGAAGATTGTCAAGAAAGGAAAGCTGAGTCCGCGAAAATAAAGAAGAGTGTTTCTAATTGGAATTCAATGAAGTGGGAAAATTTGAAGAGGCCTATGTTTTATTTGCCTTTGACTATAATATTGATATTGGTATTTTTGGCTATTTATGGAAGGTCATTTGCAATAATGTGTACTTCAATTGGATGGTATTTGATTCCTACAATTAGAGGGGGAGATTCAAGATCAAGTATAAGTACAAGAAAACCAAAGAGGAAGAAGGATTATATGAGAAGATTTAGTGAAAAAAGTGTGGTTAGTGAAGAACCAATTTCACCAAGAAGTGTTATGAATGGACCAAGTGGTAAATATGACCATAGGAAAAGTTGGTCATAATGGGGAAGGAAAAAAATTATCTTGATCCTCTGAATTCTCTCTTCTTCTTTTTTGAGACCGTGGTGTCTGAGCCAGTTTACGTACACCTTGACTAACTCCAGATGGGAAGAATCACCTAGTATGTTTTGTCTCCGCTGAATTTTGAACACCTCAGAGTTCTCAACCACTTCATTGACCACTAAGCCACATTCTTGGATGCTGAATTCTCTTCTTGAAAATTGTGAATTTTTGGTTCCTTTTTTTTTTTAAAGTTGACTTTACGCATTGTAAATTGTTTTGCTGATTTTGTACATTGTTGTCATGTTTGAGTTGAACTAGAAATTTAGTCACTCTTTTGACATGTTTTTGTAAATAAGAAGTTTTAGAACTTATGTTTGTTAACAATTAGTTATGCTGCTGGTTTAGAGTAAAATGTAATGTTGTTTGTTTCCTATTGGTTTTCGTAATCATGGTGTTCAAGCCATTTTACGTGCACCTTAACTATGTTATTAAATTTTGTTTTTGGTGGGATTTGAATCGTGATATCTTGTAATTTTCGTCCATTTTATTAACCGTTTTGAATGTTTTTCTCCTTCATGTTTTTGTCCTTCATGTTTTTGTATTTGAATTCAAAATTGCAATACAACATGTCTCTATGATACTTTAGAGTTATGAGCAAGATGACTCATAACAAGTTTCAATGAATGTTTTAAAAGTTAACAGAAGATTTTACTTTTATTATTAGTCAGGAATTTTGATAAAGGGAAATTATGATTACAATTATATTTTATTTCTCAAATGATAGAGTAGTACATTATTGTAATTCACAAGTTATGATAAATTTGACAACGAAATCTTTTCAATTTTATCTAATGGAAGATCAAATACATGAGTGTCATACTTGCGCAGGGGTCATGTTAATCCTTCTTGTATCGTTTCAATTTTATTGGTGGTTCCCAAAGGAACAAAAGGCCATATTTTCAATATACATATAAGAATTTAATTACCCAAACATTATAAAATTCTTTAAACAATGTGGTTGCCATTTTAGATCAGAAAATCAACCATGTTTATTTGAATTTATTCATTGAATTAATTCTAAATGTTAAATTAAAAAAGAACTTCTGTGTTTATTAGAGGGATTATTATAATATATTGAAACAACGCAGTTTTGACAAAATCATATACTTACTACTATCTTTTAGTAGTAGTTAAGTAACTTCTAGTTATTAATTTCATACAATTGATTTTATTTTATCTGCTTCCTTCTTGACTTTATGTTTTTTTTTATTCGAAGAATTAAAGATAGCAAGTAGTAACAAGATAAAGTCGATTTTCTCCAAATTGGGTATATAATATCATCACTAAAAATAAAGAGTAGTTGGGTCAATACATTTTTCTATTTCCTAAGGGATAACTAAAAATAAAGTTTCTATCCCTTTCATTGCATAAGCACAATAATCGGTCTTCATCATCATTTTTTTTCAAATCAACGGTCTCACCGGGAACTAGACAAGCACCTAGATGTAAATTCTCAGGTCCTAGCCCGAAATTCTTACTTCATTCATCACAGTTCCAGGCCCGTAGGAATGGCTTTCTCCTTCTCCAATTGTCGGGAGAGGTTTTCCGCTCTGGTCGTCCGGAATTTTTTCTCTTTCGCCTAGGCAGAGAGGAGGGAATGTAAGACGAATTGATCGTGTCATGTGCAACGTCCATCAATGATGGTTCATTAATGTCCATTGATTTAGACTCCTTCCCCCTTCTCAACTACGAAAAAGATCGAGAGGGGCCAGTAAAGGATTATAAGGTGGAAAATCGAATTTTATTGATAAAATGAACATTCAAATAATCAACCAACTAAGATACAAAGATTCTCAATCCTCACCATGGTTTCTTAAGAAACCTTATTTCTGTTTAACCATTCGGCATACCATACCCAAATCTTACTGGTTCAATCAATTTGGATTTACATCGCTTTGAGTCAATTGAAGTTAAAAATGTCATTTTTAAAGATTTTTTTCATTCTTTAAATACAAACTCGATATCTTTAATTAAAAACTATGAAAAGTACAGACTTCAAAGAATAATCATATTATTATACCATGTGTAGAAAAACTATACTCTAGTTTCACATTCTAGTGAATAGTAATTACCTTAAAAATTAGATTAACACAAAAACCATTGGACAAACGTTAATTGTTTTAACCAAGGTAATGTCAAATCAAAGACCTTTGACAAGGTAGCGGTGCATAAAATATACCTGACTCCTAATTGGCTAAAGTCTTCCTAAATGACATATTTTTCAAGGAACATTATTTTGAAGTAATATCCTAATTTTTTAACTGGGTGTACATAGATCGGGTTGATTTAATTTTTTTTAAACTATTTATGTCAGACTTTTAAATCTGTAAATAAAATCAAATCAATAAAAGTCGAATTTTTTAACCTCAAATTTTCTTAGGTTTTTGGGATAAAGTCTTTCATGCAAACATATAATTAACTTGTATTTTGTTTAGTTATAACAACATATTTCTTTAGCCACCAGACTTGATCTTCATTTTCATTAATTAATCCTTAATTACTGTTAATTCTTGATAATCCTTTTTTGGTGTCCTACTTTTGGTACTTAATTGTCGTCCATAATCTTACAATTTCATAAGCGTGGCGGCCTCAACTTCTAATGAAAATGATTATGAAATTTACCAAGACTTTTCTTTCTAATCGAAGAACAATCACATAAATTGACCTTACCATAACAAATTAAATAACATTAATAACGTTTTCTGAACTGACAACTAAATATTCCATAAATTATTTTTACTGTGTCAGTTAACCACTTCAACTTACAATATGATCATCCAGATACCACCAAATTTGATGTGTCGCGTCAACATTAAGTGTCCACGAACCACAATTGGGACGAATTGGTGCATAGTATTTAATTATCAGTTAAAACCAAGTTAAAAAGTATTTATTTGTATTATGGCCAACTGGCTAATCTATTAGCACAATTCTATTAAATGAGCTAGAAATTTTAGATCACAAGAAGTTGGTTATAAAGGTGTTAGATTAGGGAGGGCCTAAACTTGAAATTTTGGACACACTAGCAATGCACGAGTATTAATACGTCATTATCTCAGTAAGAGGGACATTTAATTTTTGCAGCTTATGATAATAGAATAAAATGCATTTATTTGTTGAAGATAATATTTTCCTTCGGTTGCGACTTGGATCAGTGAAAGAAATCACCGATTTCATAAGATAATATGATGAGTAATATATTTTCAAAAAACCCTATATAAATAAATAGTTTCATTAATATTATAAAATAATAATTCTTTAAAATTACAAAAATATAAAAGACAATTTAGTAAAATATAATTATAGTATTTTTTTTGGTTAAAACTTAAATCTAGTTGAAATATCTCTAACTTTTCCTTATAGCATCCAAAAATTTAGATGTTGTCTTCTCGAACTGCATCAAAAAATTGTAAAAATTTCTAGCCGCAATAAGTGTTTCTTTATGTGTAACTGATTCCAAAAATATTATATCGTCTTCAACTTCATCGCTAACATTGTTTTGTCCGATGGTATCACAACTTCTTAGCTCTAAACTTCTAAATATGTATCATTTTCACTGGGATAATCTAAAAGACTATTGATATCCATTTTATTGCAGTTTACGAGATTATTAATCATGACCTCAAATTAATGAATGCCCCTTTTCACAAGAGAATTCATTTAAATTCCTTGAGGCTTTATCTCTCGAACAATGTAATCAAAATTAACCTTCATTAAATCTCGGAAGCACTCTTCAAGAGATAGAGAAGAAACAAATCTTTCAAAACTATGTTTAGATCATCAATTGTTGAGTGTAGAGGAACTTCAACGGAGATATCCCCTTTGGGTAAATACAGCTTTCGAACCATAAGAACTTGGCAAAATGCAACAAATGAACCTCAACAAGTTGTCATCTAGATCAGTCCCTAAATGACAATTGCTTGCTTTCCAATACTGTCCTAACATCCAGGTTTAACTCATCAAATTCCGCAAAGCTCAAAAGCAGGTAATTATACAAGCATAAAACATCAGTGTACACATCGATTCCAGGAGGAAAGGTCAGCTAATCAAGTGATGCGAACTTGAGTTTCCCAAACAGAGTGTACAAACAAAAATTATTCGAGTCTCATCAGCACGTATAGAGAAGATGTAGGGCTGGTTATACACTTGGGACTTCTTGTTGAGCAAACAATAAAGAAGTTAGCTGAACCTATCCTCTGATAATGCTGTTTACTAAGCATAGTTGGCCACTGGATTAAAGTGTGAAATTGAGCACTGAAGATAAATTTAAAATGCCTCCACTATAGACCCAATTAATATGTTACTCTATAAACTTCTATCCATCCTCACTTAGAAGTATCATGATATGTGCAACTCCCAGAGTGAACATATTCTTAATTCTAATCACTGAATCACAATGGTAGCGCTACTGTCAAATGGAGTTGGGTCTTGAGCCTTCTGGAGTTAGTAAGACTACAGGCTCAAAGTTTGTTATTCCTTTCTAGATCTTTCTGTCAAAGCATGTAACATCCCCGTCTCTTAGATTGACATTATGGAGTCAGTCTCTATTCTTTACTTTTTAAGGTGACAGTATAATAGAAGTCTGTAGAATTTTAAGACATTGACTTGTTCATAACAAAGGAACAGTGATGGGCATGTGGTTGCCAATTGCTTGAGAGCTTTTCCAAAGATCAAAATTAAGTTGACACGTTGTTTTAATTCAGAAGAAGGTACAGCTTGGACTTTGCAGAAGGAACATATACCTGTTAAAATGGAGCCACATAATAGAATCAGATAATTTATCATGTCTTGACCCTTTAAAAACTACATATCATCTTCAGGTCTCTGCTTTGATCAGGGAATTCTCCGAAGGTGACAAATGTAATGCTCCTGCCCCTATTCCTGCAATTCAGACAAGAGGTTTGATCAATCTAATATCCTACCTGAACTGATGTGCCACTTTAATTACTTTTTGACTTCTGCCTTGGGGGGCCGCGCCCCACCCCGTCGGCCTAAGCCTCGCTATGAGAACTGACGCTTTCTAACTCTCTATGGGGAGTGAAAGCCACTTGACTGTAAGGAGAGGAGTTCCGCCCCTACTTCAATTAAAGCTCGCCCCCCCTTTTTTCCCTCTAAAGCCCCTCGCTCCACTCATTTTGGAACTTCTAATCAGACCTGGCTGAACACGACATAGATCAAAGGGTCGTTCATTAGCCCTACTAGTCAAATACAGGAAAAAGAGGGATGGATTTCGACCTTGCTTTTTTAGGTCTCAGGCTAGCTTTTGACTTATATGGCGCTTAGGCTTAGCTCATCAAACAAGTGCGCCAAAAGTGGGGGATGGTATCATATTCTCTTATAAGAGAGGCACGCCTGCTTTTAGCTCGTAGTTTCACTCTTGCTTTTTCATTTGGAAAAGAGCAAGAGCAAGAGAAGAAATAAATCACAGTTGTTATAATCACAATTCACAAATAAAAATTGAAGGAGAAATATCTAAAAGTGTGTCCTTTAGACCTTGAATCTCTTTCGTCCTTCCTCAGAACTAAATTGAGAGACTCGCGAGTGTTGCCCATGACCTCCATCTCTTTCTTCCATTCCTCTTGCTGGCATTCTCTTTCTTTCTTCTATTTGATGTCTAGCATCTAGGAAGAATCCGTCTTTATCCCAAGTCACGTCATAATCAGCTTTGAGTCGTGATCCTTGCTGCACAATTGTCAAATTTAACAAAAACCAATAGCATCAAATGAAAAAAAAAA
>JAJONR010011382.1:0-24130 GCA_029582245.1 Solanum etuberosum | reverse complement strand
TAGGAAATTGAAAACCACCAATAGTACAATACCACTATCTTAAAACCATGGGCTAAAACCACTAGCTTAATAAAATATCTGCGTATGAAAAGTTATCCATATTTGAATGAATTTCTAGACTATGCAAAATATCAAAATGAATATTAACAGATGTAACAAATAAAAATGAATATTTAAAAAATATAATGAACATAACTAACGACATGTGAAAAATGTAATTTAGCAGAAATAACGATTTAATAAAAATGAACAAATATTTGAACGTAGTCAACCGGCTGTGCCAAAAAATATGTAATTAAAATTAATTGATAAAAAATCCTGGAATTTTGACAAATAATGATAAATATCGATAAACTTATTTAAAATTATAAAAAAATGTATTTTGAACTATTAAATAAATAAAACTTAAAAGTTACGAATTTTGAAAATGTTAGGCCAAAATTGAATGTCAACACTAAGGTCAATTTTAAATACTTCAAGAAGTTTTCTCATATATTTTAATTTTTGATAAATAAATAGAAAATATTGTTCTTAGAGCAAACCTCTCAATGTCATCATTATTTGTTCTATAATTTTTGACAGCTATAACACAATATTGTTATAAAAAAACATATGGAATAGACTATAGTGAAAAGGTATTCCACACAAAAATATGACTATTATAATAAAATATTATTATAGAGAAAAATAGTTGTAGAAAGATTTGACGGCATATATAATTTAGGCAATCACTATGTATGAGGTGTTGGCATGGGTTTGGCGGGTGTTAAGGAAGGGGAAAAAATAATCAACGTAAAATATTATTTATGAAACTTGTTTTTACTTTTTCCTGCTTCTAATAAGGAAAGTCATTTTTTTTTGAAAAAAAATATTTTTTCAAAATATTATAATTAATCAAATATGAAAAAAATTAAAATATTTCCCCGTACTAAACACACCCATTTCATGATAATATACCCCCGTAACAGTGCAGTGGATTTTGCTCTATATTCACAAGAGAAAAGATATTCCATTTGTCCATTTTTACTTGTTCAATATATTATTTTGGGACGTCTAACAATATTTGTCTACTTTACAAATCAATGAATAATGTTTAAATGACTTATATTTAACAGGGATACTTTGATAAAATTATCCCTATCATTTACTGCTTCATAATATCTATGTCAAGTCAAGAGAGTAATTTATACAAGAAGTTGAGGCAAGTTATCAACCTAACTTGTTACACTTTGGTGAGCAGAGCAGATGTTAATGTGGCTAAAATTTAGAAAATAGCCACTTTTAAACTCATGTAATTTTAAAATAGTTAATTTCACTTTTTAATGTGGTTAAAATGTGATTATTGTTGAGGTAAGTAATTAACCTATTTTCAAACTATTATAATGGCTATTTTTTCAAAAAGAATACTGCAAAGTGGCCGATAAATGCTATTTTCACTTTTAATGTGGGTGCTCTTAATTAAAATGTTACTCAAAGAATAGGTGGACTAAATTTTGTAGACTAAGCCCATTTGGATATTTTTGTGGATTGTCCAATGTCTTATAGGGCCTGGGCCTTCAAAGAAAAATAAAGACAGTTAAACCAAATGGCCTTAAATATGTAACCCACTCCGCCCAAAACCCTAGCTATATAATCTTATCATTCCTTCTTTCTTCATAAACCCTAGGAGCAGCACTGAACGTCCGCCATTTGAAGGCTCACTTTGCTTGAAATCTCCAAAGTACTTTCTCCCTCTCAATTTTCTATTGTTCGTAGTTTATGTTTTCTTGTCTTTCAGTGATTTATATCTGAATGTGTTGTTTGTTGTGTTAATTTTGAACAGAAAAGAGAAAATGAAGGTTATCGCCGCTTACTTGTTGGCCGTCTTGGGTGGCAACACCTGCCCTTCAGAGAAGGATTTGAAGAAAATCCTTGCATCTGGTACGACATTCAATTCCTTGAGTTTTTTTTTTTCTTTTCTGTATATATTCATTTTCCCGTCTTACTGATTTATTGCATATGGATCCGGAATATGTTACCATTTCTACATAACTCTATTTCGACTGATCCGTGAAGTTATTTATTAGTATGTGTATGCAGTTGGTTTATGTGCCTAAATTACTTGTACGTGTATCCTGAACTAAGAAATTATCCATTACATTTTGTCCATTTTCCTTGAGAGATTTATCTCAATTGCTGGAGATTAGAGAATATCAGCTATTATGAGAGAAGTACCAGCTTATAATATGACAATTTGTCTTATGATTGTATTAGGGGTAGCTGAAGAAAATATTGTAGGAATGGTGAAAAAATTAGATTGATAGATATTTTTCAGAACTTGGAAATTGGAATTTTGGAAGTTGTGAAAGTTATATACTAGTTCATATTAGTGAACTAGGGTTAAATATTTTGGTATCTATGGAACTCCCTTGAATGTAGAGTCGTGTTAATTGGGACTGAAGAGTAGTTAGGGGTTCATATTAGTGAACTAGGGTTAAATATTTTGGGATCTAGGGAACGCCCTTGAATGTAGAGTCGTGTAAATTGGGACTGAAGAGTAGTTAGGGGTTATGGAATTGCATGAAGTTAAACTCGCTCTTTGCTTTCGTTCAAGTTACCAGGTTTAATAGTGGCTAGTGGCTATTATAACTATGGGTAACATTCTGGTTTCATTATCCTCTAGTATTATTTTTGGTTTTCATGGTTCTCTAAGTAAGTTTAAGTTGGGCTACAATGATGCCTAAGTAAGTTTATTTGTCTTGTGCCATACCTGCTTGACTTGTCCGGAGGGAAAGTATACTGTAATACTTACTTTTTTTTGCATTAAGAACCCTGCAGTAATTGATATAACTTCAAATGTGATGCTATTGAATATTGTTCAATATTGGGTTTTCTCTCTGAAGTATCTTAAACTGATGATGTGTAATTTAGTTGATCCTACTGAACTAGTAGATATTGAATCGGATTGCACTGTTTTGATGTATTGTCTTGTATGTAACTGGCTATATGTTATTAGGTTCATGCTCCCATAATAAACTGTGCTGGCTTGTTATTCTTAACTGTGATACATGTCTGCTGGTTTTAGTAATTCATTTTGAATTAACACTGACTGCAGTTGGAGCTGAGTCCGATGATGATAGGATTCAACTACTACTCTCTCAAGTTGAGGGCAAAGATATCACTGAGCTGATTGCTGCTGGCAGAGAAAAGTTGGCTTCAGTACCTGCTGGTGGAGGTGCTGCTTGTGCAGTTGCTGCACCTGGTGGTGGCGGTGCTACTGCACCTGCTGCTGAGGAGAAGAAGGAAGAAAAGAAGGTGGAAGAAAAAGAGGAGTCGGACGATGACATGGGCTTCAGTCTTTTCGATTAGAAGAAGTCGAAGAATTCAGTTTATGAAGTGTCCCCTTTTTCATTTGTCGTTCCCCTCGAGTCTATTTTAGGAGGTTTATTGTCTACTTACAGATTTTGCTTGAACTTAGAATTTTCATGGAAAACATTGGCAAACAGTTGAAATTATAGTATGCATTTCAAATGTTCAGCTTGGTTCAATATATCTATCCCTTTTTATCTAACGTTACTAAAACTTTTCATTGGCATTTTCATTATACATATGTTGTGTGGTTTGAGTTTTTGGTCTTGATGTCCAAACCTTGTGATAGGCGCTAGAGCTTTGGTTATCATATTTCTATTCTAGATTTGATTTTCTCTTTGGTATAATTGGTATGTAGTATTGCATACATTAAATTTGTGTATTTCATGGTATTTGTTATTTTATCATTATAGTACAATTGGCTTATTATTATCTCTTGACATCTTCAATACCAAACAACCTTATATTCGGTTGAGGGCCTTTTTACTATTTTCATTAGATTTTTTTTTTTGAAAAAAGAACTTTTAAAATATAATATTTAACAAACTAAACATGGAAAACTTTGAAAATTATGTTTTCTACTCCTTATCAAACAAGGCTTTGGTGGCATCAATCACAATTCCAAAAAGTATTTAAGTACAATTTGTACACTATAGAACTATTCAATACTATCTTATTATTTTGATTGAAAGAAAAAGGAAAGGGTAAACAGTGTGGAATTCCAAAATCCAAAGTACCAATTCTCGGTAAAGAATTACTCACTTCTCCTCCGGTGAATACGATGGATACCTCCGCCGCAGCGACGCCGGTGTCGCAGCCACCGTTGGCCACCCAATTGCAACCATCACATTCTCAGGTGTCTATAACTGCCGCCGATCTCCGCACATTCTCCGATTCCCTCACCGCTTTCCAACAATGCTTCAATGATCTACAACGACACATTAATTCAATACAAACCTCAATCAACTCTATGCTGCTACCCCCTCAACCTTTACCTGCCTCATCATCATCACCAGCAGTTGCAACCCCAGCCTCAGCCCCGGCACCGGCCCCCGAGCCAGAACCATCTTGGGAATCTGACCCCTCTGAAGACCTAGAAGAAGAAGAAGAAGAAGAAGAAGTCAAGCAAGAGGAGAAGGAAGTGGAGGGAGAGGGAGGCGAGGAAGTGAATTCGCCTCACTTAGAACTGAAATTGCCTCGTTCAGAACTGAAATCGCCTCGTTCAGAACTGAAATCGCCCCGTTCAGAGTTGGAAATCGTCTGCGAAACGATGGACCATTGTGGTTTGCGGAAGTATATGACAACACATATCTCAAATTTTCGTGGACTGCGTGAAGAAGTCCATAAGGCATTGAGACTTTCGCCCAATCCTGCAACCCTTGTATTTAATTGTATCGGTAAGTTTTATATTACAGCGGGCAAGAAGTTTGCTAATGAATCACCTTTGGGCCGGGGAAGGAAGGCTAAAGTATTGATTTTGGAGTGCTTCTTGTTAATGATTGGAATCTACGATAAGGTCGTCGACATTGAGAATTGGGTGAAGGAAGAGGCAGAGCATACAGCTTTAGCATGGTTGGAGAGGATGAATTCTGAAGGAGGAAAGCCTCAAGAAATTGATGCCCGAGGTTTGCTGTTCTTTATTGGGGGTTTCGGGATTCCAGATCAATTTACAAATGCGAATATCAGAACTTTGTTTCAGGTAAGTAACATTAAGTGGAGTTTTGATGCACTCAAAAGATCAAAAGCTCTCATGGCGAAGCTTCCAGAAATAATAGAGGAAATGATGGCGAACAAGGCAGTAGTTAAAGCTGTTCATATTGTCTATAGTGTTGGAATACAGGACAAATTTAACCCTAGGACACTTTTGACAACATTTATAAGAGAGTCTAAGAAATCATTTGACTACATGAATGGATCACAAAGTGCACATCAAGGGAATATTGTAGCAAAAAGGAAGTACTTAGGTGATCTGAGATCGATCATCAAATGTTTGAGAAATCATGAGGTTGATCCTTCAAAAGTTCTTCCCGGATGGGAAATCAGTAAGAGAATAGCGAGCTTGGAGAAAGAAATTGCTGAATTCAATAAGCAGATACCTGATAAGAAGATAGCACATGGATCGCATAAGAGAAAAAAGGATGGAACTGTGTGGTTGAGCAACAAAGAAGTGAAACACTCACATTCTTCAAATCCATGGCCGCCACAACATCAAAGAGTTGCTAGTAATGTCATTAGCAACAACACCTTGTTTGAAGGTGGTGGAACTGCTGGCCACAATTATGGTTATTTTATGCCACCTTTGGTATTGCATGGACCTGTTGCGGGCTCAATTCATGAAAATGCTGGTTATTCACTGGCAGGACCTGTGAGAGGTGTGGCCATTGGTGGACCTGGAGCAGGTATATCAGCAAGTGCTAATAGTATTCATGCAGGCATGGATGTTGCCCCGCAAGGAGTTTCATATGCTGGAGGTCATGGAGGGAATCGAGTTGATAGTATACCCGGGCAAATGGGAAGTCATGCTGGTAAATTTTATGGATCCGCTTATAGGCCATCAATGCCAAACACCATAGCCGGTGATACTTATAGGCCTGCACCATTCATGGAAAGCTCAAAGGGCTTGCCAAACACCATACCTGGTGATTCTAGTAGGACACCGCCGTACATGGAAGTCTCTCCGGGGTTGCCAAACACCATACCTAGTAATGCTTATAGGCTTGCACCATACATGGAAAGCTCTAAGGGTTTGCCAAACACCATACCTGGTGATTCTAATAGGACACCACCGTACTTGGAAGTCTCTCCAGGGTTGCCAAACACCATACCCAGTAATGCTTATAGGCCTGCGCCATACATGGAAAGCTCTAAGGGTTTGCCAAACACCATACCTGTTGATGCTAATAGGCCATCACCAAAACTGGAAGGCTCTATGGAGTTGCCGAACACCATACAAGGTGATGCTTATAGACCACCACCATATTTGGAAGGCTCTACGGGGTTGCCAAACACTAAACCTCCACCATATCAGTTTGTTAATACTGTTCCAGCGACTGAACTAAACCAAAGCAGTGGCTCAAAGGCAGTTAATTCTCATCCTTCGTCCTCGTACAAGCAGAGAGAGTTTTGAGTTGGCCAGGCATTACTTTCTCCTTAGTTTCCATTTCTGTAGTATTTAGAGCCAGTCTAGAACTGATTTTGGCCCAGTTTGCCACTACATTTCAGCACGTATTATCTATTCCAACAAATAATACAAAAGTGGAGGTTTTTCAATGCGAGATCTAAAAACATATCTCTCTGTGGCACCAGTACTGAGTACACTATAGGTTGGTTCTTTAGCAGGTCTACTGATAGAGATTATTCGTTTTTTCCCACATGCATTGACATTCCCCATTTTTTCATTCTGGTTATTGTCATGGGAAGGAATGAAGAAAATTAGAGATCCAAGCCCATTTGTGGCTATGTGTTCTCAATTATTAGATGACAAATAATCCTGGAAAGTTAGCTTTGCACAGACTTAAATAATTATGACACGTTGCTATTGAGTTCTTCCCTCCATAAATGCATTTATCTTATTATGTGGAAAATCATCTCTAGTCCTTTTTCTTGTAACTTTGTTCGGTACACTTTGCTTGTGGTTTGTTATTTTTCCTGAATGATATGTTTTTATATCTATGTAGCAAGTCATTTCCTGGTAATTCATGCATGATGATCGGAAACATGTTTTTCATAGAAGGGAACCGCATACTCAACATCTTTTCCTTCTCTAAGCTTACGGGATGATAGGATGGAGTGTTGGATATCTAAATATTGCTCATTCTCATCCCTTTTTTCTTCTGATTTGAAAGAGTAAATTGTTTATACCAGCATGACAATGTTCTGTTCAAGATTGGAAAGGTAGTATAGCCCCTTCTGTCTCATCATTGTTTTTTCTAATCCGATTTTCTTGTTCGTGGGAGTTTAGAATAATAATTATCTGTACTTATATATGTCTCCTTTTCTTATGAACATTATTTCAATATAGTGATAGCTTTCTGGAAGTTGAACACACTTTGTATTCTGTTGATTGCAGACCCTGTGATGACCCACATGCATTCCCTCGATGTTTCACTTTTATGAACTGGTTAAAAGTATTTGATAATATATTTGTATGAAGTATTTGGTATATGCTATTAGCAGAATATAGTGAATGCTTGTGCATGAAATCGAGAAGAAAGTTTTGTTCTCTTGCTAGCATTGAAGATTACAAAATACCTGCTGTTCTTCCCTGTGGGCCACCCCTCCCAAGCAAAATCCAGCTCTCTGATTGAATTTCTTTGAGCCTTGAGAGACTTATAAAAAGATAGTAGATGGATTTCCTATCATGTTTCCCGTCTATATTTTCATAGGATAGGATCATCCACCAGGGACTCTTCCAAACAGTAGTTTAGACTTCCTTTTCATGATCTTATTCTATTTGGTTGAAGGCTGGAAATGAACTCGGAAAGCCTGTAGATGTTAACGAAGCTGCAGAACACATATTTGGCTTCTACTTGATGAACAATTGTGTATAATAATTCATTTTGTACTAAAGTACTATCTTTGTAGAAGAGCTCATTTAGAAGTGTATGTCGGATTTTCTTTTGTTACCCTTGGCATAGACGAACAGATCATGTTATTTTCATTTCTTAATTCAATCATGTCTGTCCATCAGTTTTACAGGTATGTATCTTCTTTATTTCTTCACCAAAACAGAGGACAGACATAAAGTTGGGTGGCATCACCAATGATGAAGTGAAAAGCCATTTACGGTTACTCCTTTCGTATATGTACATCAGTATTCTTTACCAATTCTCTTATGTCAATTCACGTATTTTTATTTACATGGCACTTGATGTTGGACATATTGGCTGCCAAGTCTACTAATGTGCTTTTTGCTGTAATATTTTTGCTTTATTTGGAGATGGAAATTTGGTGGAATGTGGAATCAAGTTTGTTGAGAAGTGAAAGTTCAAATAGGATGAGGTTGCAAGGAGAATATGAAATAATCTCTAGACTTTCAAGTTAGTTAGACTGAAGCATGGAGGTCATGATGAATTTGTTTTGATTACCTTCATACAGATTTCAGATAAATAATGTTGGCCTACCTATTCGAAAATTCTTAATTATTGCGCTGCTTTCTTGGGGGAACAGCCAGAAGATAGAAAGACCAGTGCCTGGCCTGCTACTGCTTCAGATGGATAATACGAGGTTCCTACTCTCCTTCCTGCTTGCCATTTCCTTTTTAAAGCTCTTTTCATTCTTCAACCCCAGGCCAAAGAAATATTACAACAATTATCTTTATGTTGGCCTGTCACCAACTAAATGCATGTTGATGTTATCTTCTTGTATAAAATTTCAAAACTCAGCCCAACGAGAGATTCTACATTACTAAGTACTCTCCAGGCTGTCTGTATACACATAAATGTGATATTCTTTAGTTTGTTCCAACGTAAATTGTTGTGGATTGGATTGATGTGTTTTACAAGTAAATGTGCACCTTTTCTGAATGGAGCTGCTATAGATTAAGATTGTTGATAAATATGCAATTTGGTGTAAAAATTGAGTATTTCAGTTCAAGCACTTAGCTAAAGAGGATGACTTGTACGTTATGGCATCCACTAAGATGTAATTTTGTTGAATCATTCATTTCAGTAATGATTTATGATAAAGGGTTTAATCTACTTTGACAATATCAGAGAAACCCTTGGTAGATATCGCGAAAAGGGTTTCTTGGATACTAGATAACTAAACTATAAAGAAACATTGACAATTTTGGAACATACTTTGCGTAAGCCTGCCAAGATAACATAGATGTATAGTGAACTCTCCCCAAATCCTCAAAAGGAATAAAGAAAGAGACTGCAAATGTCTAGACGTAGACGCTTCAAAATTTCTCCTGATAGCTTCCCCTGTTATGAACCAGATATGTACGTGTAACGCGTTTGGACTCCCATAAGAATTTCAATTATTTTTTCTGCATTTCAAGATCAGATATTGTCAAGATATTGTAAGGGAAAAGCTGAACTCCGTAAATATCTTCAAACATACCTGCAACAAATCCAAGAATGGGAATGGGTTGCACTAGCCTTTGAGTGCTTTCAAGTCTTTGCCTGCAATAACTGATGGCATTAGCACCATTCTACTTGATTCCGACTTCACGTTGAAGGGATTAGTTAGTATCAGAAGCATATGTAACAAGAAGAAAACACATAATTACCTGGTATACTTGGTAAAAAGTGGATCTCGCATGAGGTACAACGCCCATAACATTCTTCGTCTTTTTAACTGCATAAGAGTGTTGAACAAAATCATCTTATTTCAGCATGCAAAATATAAATTTTAACAGGATTCACTACCATTGGTAGGTAAATTCTGCACAGACGAAGTGTGGGGTGCATGGTTGCCTGATGATGGAGGAGTGCATAAGAAAAAACCAGAGGGGAAATATTCCACCGATGTGATTAAGACAGAAACAAAGCACAGTCCAGTTCAAGAAAGAATCAACACCCAACAAGAGTCTAGAATCAGATCCAACACGGGAAAATTGAGGAAAAAGTTAAAGAAGAAATGATGTTAATCCAAGGAGGCATCAACTGCTAAGTCTAGATTGCTGAAATACTTAGATTCCGTAAGAGGAGAAAGAAAATTGCTGAAATACTGAAGTATCCTAACCTCGTCCTTCTCAGAGTCAGAAAACTGAAGTTGCTGATTTTTCCCGCTATGTTGAGACATCAATGTAACTGAGAGAATGCTATTTCCGATGAGGTCCACAGCTAGTGACACACACCAGGGAAACCACGACCGCGTTCCATATTTCCTCATCAATAGTACATAAACAAGAGGCCTTATGATGAACAAAATCTCTCCCGTCACGAAGAAGCCTCCAGGAACACCTTTCTCAGATAAGAAAGTCCATAGACTAGGTCTCTCAGCTAGTTTACCTACAAAAACATTTTAAAAAAAATTAAAAGGCAAGTGAGAAAAACAATCAAATCACCTGAATTTGGCTCAGAACAAAAAAACAATTACTTAGAGGTTCCATTATTGCTTGTGGATGTTGCATTGTAGCATTCTTGCCAAAACTGCTTAAGGCAGATATTGCCCTGTCTTCAAGATTCCCAGAGTTTTGCGCATGAAGTGTTTTTGTGATACCGGACTCTTCATTCCCTGTAGGCTTACCAAGCTGCCTCTTTGTTTCTTGAAGACTAAAAGAATCAGAATCATTTTCTCTGTTTTCAGTCTCCCCTCCTTCTAAAAGCATTTTGTACCCAGTCTTCCTGAAGATAACCAGCCTAATACAAACCCTGAAAAAAGAAGAAAAAATAGTGCAAAGATTTAGTCGTAAAGTACCAAACATATCTTTTGGAGAGTATGAATAAGTTAGCTGGGACACTTACTTGACAGCCTCAGTTATGGCAATCAAATTCCATTTGTTCTTTTCACCATAAATTTGCTCAGCCACAACCTCAATTGATGTTTCCAAGTCTTTCAGCAAAGTAAGGCACAATGATAAAGGGAGAAAAGAAGACTCTGCACATCTCGTATGCACCTCAGTTGGACTTGTTTCTATTATGTATTCGTTCACGGTAGAAATCATTCCTACAAGGGATGACACTGCAAGGAATAGACAGTTCAGTGAAAAAAGGGATAAAAACCATAGGAAGGAAAGTGATAAATGCTAAAATGAAAGCCTTTCTGTCCTCTCAAGTAATTCCTTATTCATATTTTTCATTAGGTAATACTCCATAGGAAATGAGACATTAAGCAAGGAGACTTTAACAATAAAGCCAATACTATAAAAGTTGCTAGTTTTTTACACGAGAAAGACAACATGGAAAAGAGTGATCCCAAATTCAAAAAAGAAGAAATCAGTTTCGAAAGATATTCTAACTGTCCTAAAAGCAGAAAAAAGAAGCCTATTGTTACCAAAGTTTCACAAAACCTGCTTCTGGACCGATTTCTGATTCAGCAAACTCATCTGGGAGGAACCACGTTAAATTCTGAACATACAGAAATGGATGAGGAAACAGTTAGTACATACATATTCTGCTGACAACCACATTTTATCCCTGTCAAGTATGTGGAAGCTATGTATGCAACAACCAAGACTTGAAGGAATAAGTACTATAAATAATTTTAGAGATAGAAAATGGCAAAGGGAGGGAGAACAACAAAACTATGATATCTTTTAATTTGGCGGAAATGTGGCAATGTAACATTTCAAGCAATGATACCTTCCATCTAGTTTTTCCGCAAAAGTAATGACATGAGAAAAATGTCATTGGCAAATGTATGTCTTAATGTAAACAAGGAACTCCCACTAAGAGTAAACAAAGGGAAGAAAAAAAGGAAGCTGAAGTGGGTATTGCGAGCACACTGGGAAAATTGTTCTAGGCTTGTATAGAATGTTGCTCTCTCTCCATCTCTCACTGAATTTTTCATTTTTGGGGAAGTATTTTCCGTATAAAACAATTTACATCATACCAAACACAAAATATTCAAATATATTTTCCATTTTACCCAAATAATTGTATTTTCTGCAGCTAGCTGACCACCCTAACTATACATGTAAAATTACTTCTAACACCCTTTGAATGGATTGCTAAAATGAAAGACTATCTTTCTTAAAACTGATGGCGTCTAAAGCTTGTGCGCACCTCAACTATTTTACCAGGTTACCAACATTCTCCAACTAGTACTGGTGTTTGGGGTAACTTTGCCCATTTGGGCTTCTGGGTTCACAGAGCAAAGATGCCTCAAATTCAAATTACTATAAGTATTCCTATTATCCTGGTGCAAAAAAGTCAACATCTACGGAGATCGACACACTATTATGAGTCAGTTCCCCTGATGAAATTTTCCAACATGCCAACATTCCTTAGTTTCATTTACCAAACATTTGAAATCCAAAGTACTGAGAAATGTGTCATCGTTTTCGGTTAAGCTCAAACAAACACAAAACTACTCAAAGATACAAACTTTGAAAGGGAAAATAAAACCCATTTAGGCACAGAAATGAAATTTATAAACTACACTCATCCACCATATTAAAAATTAAGTCCAATTTCATTCTTGTTTTCACACCATAAACAAGCAGAGAGCTTTAAATTGAAAAAAAGAAGAAGAAGGGGTTCTTACATTGGCAATAGAATCCAATTGACGCACAAAATCTTTATTCCTTCTAATCCATCTCTTATAAACCTCCATACCACCAAAAGGGTTTTCAGATCAAACCCAGCTCTGAAATTAAATGCACCTTTCAGTTAATTACTAATATATATATGGGTCGAGAAAGACAAAAATGGAATTGAAGAAGAAAACAAAGAAATTTGGTATTAACATATTCATCAATCAATCACAGAGTGAAAGTTTAAAATTATAAATATCAAAAGAAATCTTCTATTATATACTTAATAATTCTTTTACATGATAAGTTTTAAAATTATAAATATCATTAATTTAACATTATAATACTTAAAAGTCTTTTTTATTTATTAAATTTTGTATCTAGTCAAACTAAGACATTTAATTTAACACTTTATTATTTAATATTATTTATATACTGTATATTATATATTAAATTTAAATTTATATCGAGTTAATTTACCTATTTCATGGAAGCAAGAAAAAGAAATTGAAAAACAAATATGTAAACAACAGAAAGGAAGTCAAGTTTTATTAGATTAGGTGTAAGTTATGAATTAAGATTTATATTTTAGTGAAATTTCATAGACGGGGGTGTCTTCTATTTCAGTGAAATTTTCATGCTTAATTATTTTCCTTTTTAATGCATTTCATAGAGATATTTTAGGAATATCAAAAGTTATACATAATGTAATTAAAAAAAAATTAAATTAGAATAAACTTTATTTATGTAATTTTCTAAAAGTAGATGTAACTTTTTAAAATGCCTTTTTAAAAAGTTGTATTGGTATAATTTTCTCCTCTCTTTTTAAATTATGAAAAGAAGTACTAACTACTACTAATATAGTATAGGTTACGTTTTTTTCTTTTTGGTGTTAAAGTATAGGTTACGTTACCACTTGTGTCTTTGACATGCAATCTTATAATTACGGGGAAATATAAAAATCTTACCAACATCTCGTATTTATATTGAACTAAGGGAAAATGGTTTGATATATTTTTTAACTTTGTCAGTTAGAGTTGATATGCTCCTCGTTATAAAATTGGCTCATATATACATCTATTGTTATACAAATGGCTCACATATACCGTTTTCCTCTAACGGAAGTGAAAAAATTAATTTTAATTTAATTTTTTAAATATTTTATTAAAAAATATAATCTCATATGGGTATGTTTTAGAGCAACTTTCACATATAACAAACATAAAAGTCATATTTGTATGTCATAGCTATAGTTTGCATAATTGCGCTTCATAGCAAACATTAATATGTATATTTCGCTATACACATACAAAAGAAGCAATTGTATAATCTGTTTTGTTATACATATACAAAAGAATCAATTGTATAAAGCGAGAAAGAGAGAAAGACAATAGAAAACTGGACAGGGGAAGATCGTATTTGTATAATCATAAGAGTATAGGACGAAAATATATGCATTTGTATTTGTATATACAATTTTCTCTCGCTTTATACAAACACAAATGCAATGTATACATTTTTTTTGTATAAAGTGAGAGAGGCGAGTGAGAGTGGCGAGCGAGATCTGAGAGAGAGGGGAACGAAAATATATGTATATATACAATTTTCTCTTGCTTTATACAAACACAAACGCATTTTATACATTTGTGTTTGTATAAAAGCGAGAGAGGCGAGGGAGACTGCCCAGCGAGAACGAGAGTGGCGAGCAAGATTCACCAGGGAGAGGTGAAATAGCAACAGTTTGCTATGGGGTACAATTAAATCAAACTATGTTATAACATTTAATTTGAATTAATAGTTTGCTATTATATACAATTTCCCCTATATTTAATCCTCCTCAATCCTCACACATTTTTTTGATTATTTTTTATTTATTTCAATGACTAATTTAAATTTATTATTTTGATGGTCAAGTTTATTAATTATGTTTCACTAATTTTCTTGTAAAATTTATTATAGATGACCCAATTTTTTTTTCAAATACAAAAACTAAATACAATATAGCCGAAAAAATAGTCTTAAATTATAATATAAAAATTAGTTTAATTTTTTTTTCTTTACCCTAAGGAAGGAAAGAAAAAAATAAAATAAGAATAAGAAACACAAATAATGATAATCAAAGAAGTCAAAAAATAATTTATGTATGAAAAAGATTAAAATATACCTTAAACTTTGCTAGAAGGATCATATGTATACCCCTACATGATTTTTTTTTTTTAAAAAGTCAAAAATATAAATTTAAAACTAATTTTTTCACTTCCGTTAAATGAAGGGTATATGTGAGCTCATTTTGTAACGGTAGGGGTATATGTGAGTCATTTATGTAACAGTAAGGGTATATTTAAGCCACTTTCATAACGAAGACATATCAATTTCAAATGACAAAGTTGAGGGGTATATCAGACTTTTTTCCCTTAAACTAATAAACTCATGAGTCATGAGGCGCAGAGCGGATTTAGGAAGGCTCAAGAAATATTACATGACACTGCTTTGTTGAATTTTTTTATTTTATACATAATTAAAAGACAGAAAAGAATGAAAATATATATTATACAATGTTAACTTTTTATATAAAGGAGCGTGTAGCTCAGTTGATGAGTTTGAACCTCGAAAAACTTGCTTTTCTTCTTCTTCTTTTTTCTGTTCTTCCTTTTCTTTTGATATTTTATATAAAAATAAAAATAAATATGTAGCATTATTATATTTTATGAGATTATTTTTAGAACAGAAATTTATTCGGAAAAAAGTTTGTTTTTATTACTTTTTGAAAAAGATATAATAGTATACGTGAATTGTTTATATATATATATATATATATACTTAAAAGGTAACACCGCTTGCAATTTTTTTTTTTCATACGCCACTGATGAGGCGTGTAATTATTACATACTATTACAAATTTGTTACCTCGTCATGTTAATTTATCAATAATACATAATATATATCAAGGTAAAAAATTATCTACGTCCAATATTTAATATGTGTCATTAATATAATTTTTAGCTATGTGTTTTTCGTACACACATTTATCAATTATAAGATATGTGTCTTTGGAGCGCACCATTAATTAAGATTAAGGATCAAATTTAGTTAGTTGTATAAGTTGTCAAATGAATTAAAAGTTTGAAGGTTAGGTCATATCACATATGGTTTAAGTTTTTGGTCCCATGACGTACACAACTGTCCTTCCAAATTAAATTCATATTCCTACCTAGAGACTTCAAAGTTTCAACTGCCAAATGTTTTTTTCTCTATGCATTTATAGATTATTTTGATGTGCGCCTGATAAATCTACTAAAAGATTAATATTTTCTATCAAAATGCTTTTGATTCATTTAAAACTTAACCTCCAAATGTTCGATTAAAGATAAAAGATTGGACACAATTATCTAACATTTATTGTACGCTCAATAGAATTCAATTTAGTGAAAATGTCTTATAAACTCTTATGTTTGATATAAAAGAAAGTTATTTTAGAATCACCGTTTAATAAAAATAGATAATTTCAGTTTTTATGTGAGATAAATAATTTATTATATTGTCATAAATTATATCTTGATTTTAGTTAATATTTATAATTAAATATTAAACAAATTTATATTGGGATGACCTCCTAATTTCTGTAACCAAACAGCCGCTAAATATTTGAATATTTTTACCTTTGGGCAATGTCTAAAGTAGAAGCAAGTTTCTTTCCAATTTTGAAATTGAAATGGAGGAGAAATGATCAAATTCCAGCTCAACTTTTTCTCTCAAAATGAAAATAGTAACCCAAAAAGTCATAATTTAATTAAAAGATGAATAACCAGTCAAAAACACATTATTCTATCAACCTCCTTATGTCTCCTAGTTCAAATCCCCCCCCCCCCCCCATCTCAAAAAAAAAAACCTCACCCCATCTCAAAACCACAGTAAGCAGACCATGTCATTAAGTAGAGTAATACCTTATCGTTTTAAAATATTTATCATGTTTTTTTATTTATACGCTTCTTAAGAATATATTAATGAGAAGGCATGTTTGACTAGTTTATCTTTATTTATCTCTTAACATATAATTTATCTTTATTAAATATTTACTCTATTTATGTATCATAATTAAGATTATAATTTTCAGAAATAATTATTACTATTAAAAATACATAATTTTTTTTTTATGTTGAGCTTATAAAATGATAAATATTCTGATATATACATATATTTTTAATAAAAAGGATAAATATTTTTGAAATAGAGGAAGTAACATGTTAGAGAGTGTACTGAGAAGCTTATTAAAGAAAATCAGCATTTCGAATAAAGAGCCCTATCTACCAGGTACTGTATTAGAATTTTATTTTATTTATTGTATATATATGTGCACACATTTTTTCATCTAATGTTGTTAAACAATTTCCAACAACTTATTTATACTAAAACTTGACTTTTTCATCTAATGTTAAACAATTGTCAGCATCAGATTTAAACTAACTTGCTTGCTTTGTAACGTGGGTGTACACTCTATCTCACTTAAAGCATATTATAAATTATTGTTATTATAGCAGTACGTTGCTGATATGATAATTTGAAACATAGAAATAACCCACAACTTTACTTAAATTTTAATTAATTTTACTAATTAAGCAATTTACCATAATACTTGTCTTTAATTGGGATTTGGAATACAAGTCTTGTTCGTCTCCGCAGTGTAAGCTTTATTCCTTTTTCCGCCAATTTGGAGTTCCCCAAACATAGGAAAGATATATACAGAGAGAGAAAGACAAATATACAGAGCAAAACAACAGTGTCATTTCTCGTGATTTTCCTCATTCAATTTCACCCTCTCTCTCTCTCTCTCTAAAAGTAGTAATCACTTATGGGGTTTCTTCTTTTTCCTTCAAAGTTTTCAACTTTCTCAATCTTGAGTCTTGACCTTCACCCTTCTCTCTCACATGCGCATACACCTTCAAATTACCCTTATTCTTCTTCTTTGTGCTATGGAGATTTAGCTTTCCTTTTTTTGCTTCAGGTTGTTGCTTTATCTCTTTCATTTTCCTTATATGTTAGTTGTTTAAAGGTGGAAACTTTATACTTGTCTTCCTTCCTTTTTAAAAAATGTTTGCAGTTGGTAGTCTTAAAGCTGCTTCTCCTTTCTGGGTTTTGTTTATTCTGCTCTTTATTGAAATATATGTAAGATCCTATTTGCTTTTGTTGGTTCATTTTCTTTTCATAAAGCTGGGAGATTTATTGTTTCATGATCCCTATTAAATATTGAAAGGTTTTAACTTTCTTTCTGGGTTGCCTTTTTCTCTAATGTTATTCTTGGATTTTATTTTCTTAGATTACCTGATAATTCTGTGTATTATATTGGATTTTTCAACTGAATATTTGGATCATTGTAGCTTGATTTGGTGGATTTTGATTTGAAACTGTTGGGCTCTAAATTTGCATGAAAACAAGTGCAAATGAAATTGTTGGAGCAATGTATATATACAATTAATGTTTTTTAGAACTTATGATACAACAACCTAGTGTAATCCGATCCACAAGTCGGGTCTGGGGAGAGTAGTGTGTTACCTTGGGAGGTAGAGAGGTTGTCTCCGATAGATCCTGACAATTTAGAACTTATGATGAAATAGAAAAATGAAGTGGTTATATTAGTTAACAGTTTTGAGAATTAATGAGTGAGCAAGAGAGTTAAAGTTATGTTGGAAACTTAATTGTTTTTAAACTTGTCATTCATGGTGGTTGTCTAAAGTAGTACCAAAATCTACACAGTTTTATTTTTAAATTGGTTGTCTTTAAAGAACATATTTACAACTGGCTGTAGATGCTATAGATAGGTGTACAATGGCATGAATTTTAGCGGCAGGTTCATAATTTAGAGGACTGCTTAGTCCTTTATCTTCAATTCCCAACTGCAGTAATTAAAACAGAAGCATTACAAAGGACATACATGTGGTGGTATAAATCCTTTTTTTGGATTTAAATGACTCAATTTTTCTTATGAATTAATTATTCATCTGTGATTTGCTGAACTTCTTCATTTGTAGCAGATAAGAAATGCTGCTGCATACTGAATGCAGTAAAGAGGCAGTTGTCAATATGATCAACAACCATTTTGGAGGTCTTTGATGCACTGTTCCATTTGTCTGCTTCTCTCTCTCCATATTGCTTAGTCTGAGACGGGTTAGATAGACTGTTGGTGGCCACATCGGACTTGCTTTTGTCCATCTTCTTAGATATGCTTCTAGAAGCAATGGGTGGGTTGCCTGGTACTAGTGAAATTACCGAGTCAATAGAGGACTTAAATCCTGCAACCGATAAACAGTATTGTATGAAGGATGATATTAACAAGCTGTTTGAAGCTATAGAAATTAGGACTTCCCGTAGAGGTGTGAGTAAGTCAGAACAGGGTGTCAAAGATGCTTTCAACAAAAGTGCAATGAAGAGACCAATGCGATCTAGCCCCTCTCGAGCATCAGGTTTTGATAATTCTGAGTCCGCAAGTTTGAAGCAGGCCTTCAGAGGATTATGCATCTCTCAGGCATCAGAGCTTGCTGCTGTGAAGAAGCGGTCGTCAAAAGCGTCCAGGCTGTCGGGCGTCTCAGAGACAGGGGCTGTCAAAAGCCTTTACAGACCTGTTGTTGTTCAGGATAATGTCCCTGAACATACAGTCAATGAAGGTGTAGGGAATTTAGTGGAGATATCCCTCATCCCAGATAGGAGTGTGTCAAATACTTCTGATCAGATTACTGAATATGAACATGTACCCACTAAAGAAAAATCTACTTATGCTGCTTATTCTTGCCATATTTCTAAAGGTGCAATGGAACATGGTACAGAAATAAGTGAAATTTCAGATGGAAAGGAGGCTTGTCCTCACTCTACTGATATTGATTCTGGTTACTTGAAAGAAGTGTCAGAGCGGAAATTATTTCTGGAACTACCACAATCTTCAACTGCCACTTCTGCTAATAAAGTGGAAGCCCAGACAGTGTCTGCCTCAGATGAATCTCCAACAACTGTAATCCCATCAGACAAAGAGCAGGCACTAGATTCTGATCTTGTCTCTTGCTCATGTACTTCTATTACTGGAAATAAAGTCATGAGACCTACTTCTAGCAGTCCAAGTTTGATGAGACCAGTTTCCAGAAGCAGAACGTTTGTTAAGAAGAACGTCATTTCTGCTCTCACCAACAGTTCCAAGCAATCTAATGGTGGAATTGACAATTATTTGAGTTGTAGTACCAGTGAGATTCCTTGTCAGACACCTGAATATGTACTGAGGAATGCTCAGAGAGAAGAGGATAAAGAACCTTCAGAATCATGTGGTGAAAATAGTATAGAAGTTAGCTCATCTATTCTTGAATCAAGTGTTACTAAACCTGGTCTCAGCTCAAGCAGTTGTAACATAACAAGATGTATAGTTAAAAACGGTGATGAAAGATCATTATCAAGAGAAAAGGGAGAGATATCTCAAAGTTCAAAGAGTAGCATTGGGGATTACAGCAGCACCACAAGCCTTAGCGAAGAAAGCTATCGCAGTGGGTCTAGCCGCAGTGGATATCGACCTCATATGTCCATAGATTTGAGATGGGAAGCCATTCGTTGTGTTCAGAAGCAGCACGGAAACATTAGTTTGAAGCAATTTAAGATGCTTAAAAAACTCGGTGGAGGGGACATTGGGACTGTTTATCTGTCTGAGCTAATGGGCACAAACTGTCAATTTGCTGTGAAAGTTATGGACAATGACTTTCTGACCAGCAGGAGGAAGATGACAAGAGCGCAGACTGAAAAAGAAATACTGCAAATACTGGATCATCCTTTTCTTCCTACACTCTATGCTCATATTACCAATGACAAATATTCATGTTTAGTGATGGAATATTGTCCAGGAGGTGATCTGCATGTGCTCCGACAAAAGCAAGCCAACAAGAATTTCTCTGAACAAGCAGTCAGGTTACTTTTATTATAGTTACTTCTTCCCTGAAACTATTTCTTGTTATGTCTATTCTTAATCTAGATTCCAAGAGAGAAGGCAAATAAATCGGCAAATAGAACTATTCTTTCCTATAACAGGTAATATAGGTGGGCATATATATTTTGTGGTCACTCTCTTTTTCATGATTGCTATCCGGTTGATGAAGCTACGCATGTCTTGAAGCCCTTACATTAAGACTTTAGAAATATCTTTCTTCAATAAACTAGATTCTCTTTTGCATCCCACAAAATGACTTTTACTTGTCACTTGCTGATGGATAATAGCTTGCTTTATGCTATCACTTGTTTTATTCAACAAAATTAGAATTCAATTTGACTTTATCAGGGGAGGTCAATCAAACTTATAGGGAAATCTCTTACTCTGCTAAGCTTAAGGGGTTTCCCTGTAATTTTCGGAAATCTCAGGGGTCTAGTTATGTCAAATAATCTTCCAATTTCCAAGTTACTGATTTAAAAAATAAATAAAAAAATCTTCCAATTTCCTTTAATTTCTTCTTTTTGGTCATTCCATTTTCCAACCCTCACAAAGGATTGTTCTTGAGCATGTCTCAGTGGATTAGAACTCCTTGAATCTTTGTTATATATGTTTTTCTTGATTGAAGAGTGTCCCATAATCCAGTGGATGCAAAATATTGAAGGCTGATAAAGTCAAAATCATTAGCAACTAGTGATATGAACAGAGATAAAAGTCGATTCAACGGAAACATGGGAAGTGGGTGGAAGGGGTGAATCAAACAAAAGAAGTGGAGGTAGAAAATGTAGTGAAAATATGTGAACAATGAAAGTGACTTGTCACTGAACTTGCATATCTTCTCCTTGGCATCCACATGCTTCATCTTGCATCCGGAAGTGAATTCCCACTTTGTATGGAGACTTTATCGAGTTAGTTTCTGGTGAATGAGTTGAGATACGCAACCTGTCTTTCCAGTCGTTCTTTTTCTTAAAGTTTAGTATCTGAGGTGACACCTAGTATGTCGAGCCTACTGTTTCAAATTTTACTGAATAACTTTCCAAAATACTTGTGTTTCAGTAAATATCTTGTGCTTTGTAAGTTACTTTGTTGGACAAGTCTTCCTAATGTTTCAGTAATCTGGTGATGGGAGCAGTTTGTCATTTTAATCTCGTGAGATGCAGTTTCAGTGGTTTGCTACGTGATCTTGACATTATTCTGTTGTTCTTATTCTTTACACAGATTTTATGTAGCTGAAGTTCTTCTTGCTTTGGAATACCTTCACATGCTTGGAGTCATCTACCGAGACTTAAAACCAGAGAATGTCTTGGTTCGAGAAGATGGTCACATCATGCTGTCCGATTTTGATTTGTCTCTTAGGTGTGTTGTTAATCCTATGTTGGTGAAATCATGTTCTCCTGTGATTAAGCCTCCAAAGACGTCTAGTCCATGCTCGGAATCTAGCTGCATAGACCCCTTTTGCCTACATCCATCCTGGCAAGTATCCTGCTTCACCCCTAGATTTTTATCTGCAGCATCAAAGACACGTAAGCTAAAGACTGACATAGCTGCACAAGTCACACCTTTGCCACAGCTCGTAGTGGAGCCAACTGATGCCCGATCCAACTCTTTTGTTGGCACCCATGAGTACCTGGCTCCAGAGATTATCAAAGGAGAAGGTCATGGCAGTGCAGTAGATTGGTGGACCTTTGGTATCTTTCTATATGAACTGTTATATGGAAGGACACCTTTCAAAGGACCAGGAAATGAGGATACATTAGCAAATGTGGTTTCTCAGTGTCTCAAGTTCCCTTCATATCCTGTGGTTAGCTCTAGTGCGAGAGATTTGATCAGACGGTTATTGCAAAAGGAACCAGAGAATAGGTTGGGAGCTGAGAAAGGAGCTGCAGAGATAAAGCAGCATCCTTTCTTCGAGGGACTGAACTGGGCGCTAATACGATGTGAAACACCTCCAGAACTGCCTAGATTCTGTGACTTGGGAAATGTAATCCCTGATACCAACCAACAGAACAAGGAGATTGCCAAGTCTCGAAAAGAGTTCAAAAGTATAGGAGAGGATATTGCGTTTGAGATGTTTTAGTTTATACTAGACCTGAGAATGGATAGGTTTGTTTTTCTTCTCTTTTTTAACACAATATCTGTGATCCATGTAAGTAGTATATATAGCATAGTGTAGAATCCAGAACTTGGCGTCAATTGAAGAGCTCAAAATACCATGTTTCTACAACGATGTTTTGTTCGTGATGTGAAGCAGGCAAGATGAAAATTGGATTTAAAGAGCTACAAAATCAAATCTCCCGAATGTCTAACTCCTAGGTCATGGTGATTCTACAATCGCATATTAGTTTAAGTCTCATATATAGACCCATTGAAATATAATTGTCCTAAATTATAGCGTTTTGATTTTGAAGAAATATATAAAACTTTCAAAGAGTAGATAATACTATCAAGAAAATTAGGCAAAAGCTCAGCAGTATATTCAAACAGTTATGGTTGGAAACACATAATACAGTGTTAAGGAGAGCCAGGAATTCCTCATTTTGACGTACTTATTTATATTAAAAAACACGACAAATACAATTTGTGCTAATTGGCATGCTTATTTCCACACAAAAACCGTTTAATACAAATATGCAGAACTCCAAAACAGAGGAGCAAATGTGTTATACTGCGGAGTACTGATAGCGTATGCCATAAATCGGCATGTTCTATTGTCTGTGTCCAAGTGACTAGTATTAGCTACTGATAATTAAAAATCCACAAAAGAACAAACAGGTCTGAAATTATCTCCTTCCAAACTTCAGCCACCATAGGAACAATGGTCGAGCAGAAGCCACCATTTATTCCTTCTTCCCTATGCCATGAGACATGTTGTAGATCCCTCTCCCCTGAAATATAATCCAGAATACCATCAGAGTTGATTCAAGACGGCAGATAAAGCAATCTGGAAAAATTTCAAAGAAACTCACAATCATAAACAAAGCAGAAGCTGCCAAAGCAGCTGGAATGGCCACTGAGGTGATCTTGTCAAAACGACCTTTCAAGTATGTGTGCTTGTGGACACTTTGGTAAAACTTTTGCTTCTCAACAAGCTTTTCTCTGGGATAGAAAGGTGCTTCTTCTGACATCCTGTGTTATTCAATAACTTGTAAATTTACAATCTCATAATAAAATGAATATAACCAATCAGTTTAGCCTGCACCACGTTAGGATGGTTAATATCCACAACAGTCCTTTCTTTTCCTTTTTAACATATTTGTGGCACTCTACGAGATAAGTGAATCTTTCATGGATGCTTAAATAACTAAAACAAGCTTTGCATAAAATAATTTACTCCAGAAAAGAGGTGCAATTGAACTTGTAGTCAAGAGACCAGATAGATAAGAAGAGGAGTTTATCAGCATAAAATAATATTTGAAAGTGTATGAAATGCATGTGGCCTAAGGCACTGGTAGAACATCCAGTCATTTGAATAAAGTGCATAAAGGTATCCACCAAATAAAGGTCTCCAGTACAACAAAGAAGCAGAGCCAGAGTGCTCTGGGTGTTACAGGCCCAATTGAGGACTCTATCTATAGCAAGTAAATATGGTGATATATTCATCTCTGTAAAGCAGCATGCAAACAAATAAGATAGCATAACCAAAAAACAGGGGCCCCCCCCCCCCCCCCCCCCCCCCCCCCCCCCCC
>JAJONR010011381.1:0-29644 GCA_029582245.1 Solanum etuberosum | reverse complement strand
CCTTAAACTTTTGCATTTTATTGGCATTTAACTAGTAAGCAATAGTCAGAGGGTATACCGCAGAATGGATATCTTAAATGTTATAGACCTTAAGTATATAATAATGTGCCAACAACTCCCGAGGATGTGGGTTAATAGTCAATGAGGTGGGTTGAGAACCATGAGGTCCCATGTTCAAATCCCAGCGAGGCAAAAATCATTAGGTGATTTCTTCCAATGTGTCAGTCTTGGTGGATAGTTGCCGGGTACCTATGCTGGTCGGAGGTAGCAAATACCCCGTGAAATTAGTTGAGGTGCGCCTAGGCAGGCCTGAACACCATGTTTGCCAAAAAATAATAATAATGTGCCAACATAGTTTTCAAATATTGGCGGAATGAGCCCTTATTAATACATGTAGAATGGTATGAAGTATGAACTATAATCTGCATTTTATGGATCAATAATGAATGAGTAAATATTGGTTACCTATAAATGGCTTAAAAATACTTGCAAGGTGTCGAGCTCTGTGTTGAATCACTTGTTATATACCATAACACCAGATTGTGTTGGGTTTTTCAGGTTTTGGATTCTTTACCGGGCTAAGAAAGATGGTCCTGTAGTGTTGGTGAGTCTCAATATTGTTTCATCAGTTCTTACCTTTTCATTTACTGTATACCATTTTGGTGATTGTTGATGTGATTTTTACTGCTTAGGGCTGGAGGCATCCCTGGGAAGGCCATGGCCATGGTCATGACCATTAGGTAAGGTTTTCACAACTATAGTAGCTTATATTATTACTATTGAATGTGGTTGGTCATTTTCACATTATGGTGGCTGGAAAAGTCTGGTGTATCTCTTTGCTATATGTAAATGATGCTTCTAATCCAAAACCTTATTTATGTTCATAACTCAGAAGTGACATGTATTGGTGAAGAGTCGTACCATAATCTATATCTTTGTCTAAGCAGCACTAGGAATATATTGGAAAATGGCAACTATATAAGCAGAGAAATTTCTCCTTTTGGCCAAATAAATAAGCGTAGGAGATTCCTGTCAAAACATTGTTCTTGAGCTGAATAAGTGGTTCATATGACGAGTTTGATTGTTGGTAGATCATCACTTGCACCAGCATATTCCCACCTTTTGCAATCTCTTCACTACTCGGATATTCGCTGCTAGTACTGAGTTGAGATTTTGAGATACTCAAAAACCTATGAAAATCTTAATGTGCCGTCAGTTATAAATTTATTGCTTGAATTATTGTGACATTTGGTATCTTCAAGTGGGCTGTTCCTAACTTTCAAAATCTTGAGCTATCATCCTCGATTTTTGTTTGACTAACCCATTCTGATGAGTTGTGCTAATTGATTTTGCAGATATGCCGTAGAAGCTGCAGCTGGATTGTAAACTTGATCAATGCTAATGTATTTCTTGGAAAACTCAGCTTGAATATCTTTCAAAACAGTTGTGTTTTGTGTTCAATAAAAAATCCTATGAAGTGGAGAATTGTTTTTGAATGTGATTTGATTCATAAGATGCTTTCTTTTAGTTAACTTTGACCCGTCATTCTTGTTTTAATTGAGCTGTTTGGCGCATTGTTTCTGCAGTGGTGTGAACAACTTCTCTGTTTGTATTTCCAACTTGACAATGTAGTTTTTTTTTATATATAGCCTTCTTAGACTTTCTTCTCCAACCCACTCATCATCGAAAGGTTGAGACAATCAATTGTAAATCAACCAAAAGGACCTGTCAAGCCTTATAATATGATTGAAATTTGTAAATCTACTATAAGATGTAAACAGACAAAGAAAGACAAATAGTCTAATTTATTGATCCGAAACAAATAAAAGAATTAGAGCAAGAGTAATCAGTTACAATTAGTTTGATCTGAACTTTGAATATCATAAGATTCAGATTCAAGAATCTGCATTCATTGCTTCAATTAGCTCAGCAGAAATCTTAACTGGCTCCTATTTTTCACTTGTCATTTCAAGAGTTTAACTTATATACACCGAATTTAACAGGTGAGTATGTTCAGAAGAGAAACTCTTGTCCGAATAATACACTCTAATTCTCCTTCAAGAACATCTTCAACAACAATCTCCACTGCTTCCAATCTCTTATTCACACATTGCAATGTCATGGCATCACATTTTTCCCAAGAACTAAAGCTATTCACTCTCATCAACTTTGATCCAAAAAATAACCCTTTATTTAATTTCTTGTTATTTGGACTTGGCATTAACATAAGTGACATCAATGACTCCACAATTGACATAGTAGCGACTTTCACTTCCCTAAGCACGTTCACAACTACCATCAAATTATTTTTACTTTCTGAGCTTTGGTCCGATCCCAATGATAGTTTCATTCCTTTTAAGGAATGCAAGCGCTTTAATATCTCTTTCTTCAACTTCTTTCGTTGACAATGAAAAGATACTGTGAATTTGTTATTATCTCCAACGCTAATTCTTCTGAACGTTGACTTGAGGTCATGGAGATGATCTTTAACTAACAAAAGAACATCTTTTGTGGTGGTACATACTTCGAGCATCCTTAACGATGTTTCAGAGACATCATGGACCCATTTTTCTTGTCCGTGGTGTGTGATCATCGATGAGTGAAGCAGATCGTTGGCTGAGTCGTGCAAGTCTCTTAGAGCATCAAAATTTGGTAATGCCATTGAATTTTCTTGAGCTAGAAAATATGTTTGAACTTTTGACTTTTGAATTATATTAGATTGAGACTGTTATGATAAATGCTTTGCATTTGTAACCTTTTTATAGGTTACCTAAAAAAAGATTAGAAATTAGAGATTTGTGATCTCTAATGGAAAAAGGACAGGAAGGATCCTTTTTTGTACGTATTGGCAACAGCTAAGGAGATTAATAATATTGTCCTAAAGGAAATTTCCTCCTAAAAGGAAAAATACAAGAAATTAATTTATACTCCAAATTATTCCATCCGGTGTGTGGTCCCGTATTGGAGTCCGACTAATCTGGAGGTCGAATCCGAGATATCAAAGAAAATTCTTCAGCTTAATTAATGATATGTTGTAGTCATAGGAATGTCATGACATCTTTAAGATCACAAGTTATAAAAGTACGTACATTTTTATTAAATATCATCATATAATTGAAACGAGGGAGAGAGACGATGCCAGTCCGGTACTTATTAAATTGTCGACATGTAGACAAAATGTATTGAGAATATATTTATGAAGACTAATTAGGGAGCATTATGAAACATTAATCAACATGATTTTAGAGTATTAACAACTGTTTATGTTTCTTGTTAATTAATTAAGACATGAAATCTTCTATTAAGATTATATTCTAACCATGCGTGCATTGCGTTGGCAGAGTTTCCAAGAAAATTCTTCCACCATTGACTAGTTTTTTTAGTTGTCCTTTAGTGACATGGATATTTTTCCTCCAAAATCTACACATGTGAGACATGATATATAGTTCGTGCATTATTTTATACTATATATGCACTTAGTTCGTACCGTTATAGTCGATCCCAATTTGTTTGGAGCTTAGGCGTAGTTATATCTTTAATTTGTACATGATTAAAAAAGCTTTAAAGAGGAATGTTTTTTGTCAAATTTTTAAAACTTAGAGAATGTTTTAAGTGAAGTAAAATATTATAAGGATGAAGTTGAAATTTGAGCGAACCAATAAGGATGATTTTGGTCAAAACCCCGCTACGAGGTCAACTGAGAGACTCAAAGTCTTTCTGTAAGTAAAAAACACAAGTCTTTCTACTTTATACTATATTGGATTGTCTAATAAATTTCTCTTTGATTATTGAGCAAAATTTTGTCACCAATGGAAGGTGTAAATTTACTACTAGTCCTTCTTCTTGTAGCTAGTAGTACTATATTAGATGGATTGTTATTATGCAGTGCTATGAATTCAGACATTCTTTGCGATGAAAATGAAAAAATTGCTCTTATCAAGTTCAGACAGGGTTTCAGGAATCCATCACAGTCACTGATCATGTCGTCTTGGATGCTCTAGGAAAATTGTTGCAACTGGAAAGGTGTTGAATGTGACAACACAACCGGACACGTGATCACTCTTGACCTGCACCAGCAATTCTTGCAAGGTGAGTTTGGGACTTACTTGCTTGGCTTGTCTCATTTAAGGCACTTAGACTTGAGCCAAAATGATTTCCTTGAGGCACTGTTTCCTGAGTTCATTTGCAAATTTAAGTACCTAGAGTATCTCAATTTGCACAAAACCAACTTTAGGGGATCAATCCCTGAGTGTCTTGGAAATCTGTCGCGGTTGCAGTTACTTGATCTTGGTGATGGTTTTTCACTCCGGGTTGATAGTCTTCAATGGATTCAGCATCTTTACAATATGAGGATTCTTGAACTGAGCAATGCCAAAAACTGGCTACATGACATCAATTTCCTAAGGTCTCTCGTGGAATTACGTTTGTCTTCTTGTCAGCTTCCTAAATTGTTTCCTGTTTTTGTAAATTTCACATCCCTTCAGGTTCTTGACCTCTCGTTAAACTATCTGGATGTTCCATTTCCTAGCTGGTTAGTCAATACAAGCTCTCAGAGCCTTGTTTATCTTAATCTCAAAAGAAGTCTGCTGCATGGTTTACTTCCAAATACCGCCTTTGGAAACATGTACTCATTTAGAGTTCTTGATCTTTCTGAAAACTCTATCCAAGGCAAGCTTCCGTCTTTTGAGAACATGACTTCAGTTACTTCTCTTGATATCTCAAGGAATTCTCTTGTAGGCAAATTACCGCCAACCCTGCCTTCAAAGTTGAAACATTTGGATCTTTCATCCAATAATCTGGAGGGCCCTTTAGCAAGAAGCATCATGCAACTTAGGCAATTAGTTGTCCTCGATGTTGCTTGGAACTCTTCCAATGACTCGATTACTGAACATTTCTTGAATTTCAGTGCTTTGAGAGTGTTAGACTTGTCATCCAACTCAATTATCCTCAATATTACTGCAACTTGGATGCCTGCTTTTCAACTTGACATTATTGGCCTGATGTCTTGCCAACTTGGTACACAGTTTCCACAGTGGCTTCATACACAAAAGGATTTCTCATTTATCGATATCTCTCATGGTAACATCTCAGATGAAGTGCCTGATTGGTTCTGGAATCTCTCTCCAAAGGTACAACACATGAACCTTTCGCTTAACTATTTCAGAGGGGAAGTACCTCATGTTACATCAAGACTTGCTAATCTTGAAAAACTAGACCTGAGCCAAAACAACTTTCATGGTCCTCTACGTCATTTTTCGCCAAAGATGAAGACGTTGATTTTGTCCCAGAATTCATTTAATGGTACCATTTCCCCTGTATGTGAATCACTTGTCATGAATAATTCTCTTATGTTTCTAGACCTATCGGTAAATTTTCTATCAGGAACACTTTCAGACTGTTGGAGATATGGGAACAATCTGGCAGTATTAAAGTTAGGCAATAATGATCTGTTTGGTGAAATACCTCATTCTTTTGGATATCTTGCAACTTTCAGGTATCTGCAACTGAGAAACAACTGGCTGTCCAAAAATCTGTCTTTATCACTGAAGAACTTACAAGGACTAAAGATTCTTAATCTTAGCGGAAATTGTTTATCTGGAAAGATACCATCTTTCTTAGGGGAGACTTCACAAAATCTATTGGTTCTTTTGTTAGGAAAGAACAAGTTCGATGGAAACATCCCCCTACAGATTTGCCAGCTCAAAAACTTGATTATTTTGGACCTTAGTTCCAATGCTCTATCAGGCACCATTCCAAAGTGTGTTAAAAATTTCCTAATGATGGCCGGGGTAGAGGAGCTCCCTTCCTTCATTTATGGTCCATACAAAGAATACAGGAAGGATGTGATGTTGATGCTGAAAGAGAGAGACTATGATAATAAGGTCTTCATTTCGATGATTCATCTATCAGATAACCATTTATCAGGGGTAATTCCTGAGGAAATCACCACCCTTGTTCAATTGTGGTTATTGAATCTATCAAGGAATAATTTAACTGGAGCAATTCCTTGTGACATTAGTAAAATGCAATATTTGGAAGTTCTTGATCTTTCCAGGAATTACCTGTCATCCTTCTTGCCTTCCAGCATGGTGGAGCTTCCCTTTCTCTCGTCCGCGAACTTTTCGTTCAATAGTTTAACAGGAAAAATTCCAATAGGTGGTCAATTTTCAACCTTCGATAATAGTTCTTATATTGGGAATCCAGAGTTGTGTGGCATGCCACTTTCCCCAAGCTGCTCGGGACATTTTCGTGAGGACATTACTCACTGTAACACTCCCAAGAAAAAAGACGTTCAGGCCATTCATCAGCATGAGGAAGACAACTGGCTTGATGAATCATCATTCTATATTAGCATGACAATTGGATTCATCACAAGTTTCTGGTTATTTTGGGATACTCTATTATTGAAAACATCTTGGAGACATGCCTATATGAGGTATCTTAATAAAATGGACAACAATATTTATGTGTTTGTAGCCATAAGATTACCAAAAAGGCATAAACCATCAAAGATGAAAGATTGAAGTTCTTTCAGGGCTTGCTGAATAAGGTAATGAAGGTCTTATTTCTGGTGCAACTTTCCTTTTTGTTGTTTTGTTTTCTAGGAGCTCTTCTGGTTTTGTTTTTGTAAAATCTTCTAAGTACTATATTGTGTATGCCTAGTTGCATTGTTTCATCTCGTGGGATTGTACTAGGTATGTTGTTGTTGTTGTCATAATTGTATTTTATGATATGTTTTGTGAATATCAAAGTAACTTGAGAATACTACTTATGTTTTTCACTTGTAAAACTGTCGAGATCATTTCACTTGCTTCACCTCAAGTAGAACAATGACATAAGTTTAATCAATCCAAGTCATGACCAGTTTGTCCTTTCAACTCGCTCGTCTGTTATGACAAATCTTGGATGATCAAACAGTTAATACAACGTTTTCGTGATATTGTATTCAACTTGTCTGTACCATAGAGTTAAAAATATGTACTCCACCACAGTCCACAGATCATGCAGCATAATGCTCATCGATATACATATAAAGATTGCTACTTGATCTTCATTTTAGGAGTATACTCCCTCAGATCCAACAATTTTAGACATATTGAACCACTAGTATACTCCCTCAGATCCAAAAACTTCAGCTCATTAACACATAATCCACTATTATAGTACTTGTAGAACATTTATCTCCACAGGTTTACATTTTTCCTGTCTTTGCTTATCTGCAACCTTATGAAACCAGCCAACACTAATTACCATGCTCAGCGCTGATAGTGAATAAAACACTCAGAAGAAGAAAAGATGACAGAAATATGGTTAGATGACATAAAAATGTCTAGATTCCTCTTGCCCCCTGGCTCTCATATCTAATTTGAGCAGTCATTTCAGCTCTAATTCCACATAATATGCTAGATACTGATATTTTGCTCATGCGATGGGCGACATGTATGATGGTGAACAGAGTATTTTAGAGGTACAATTAGATGGAACTTATTATATTACAAGATTTAACAATATTAATCTGACAAAACAGATAATATTAACACAAAAACACCACATGATTGAGATGGAAAACATCAGTATATTGAAGTATAGAATAGATCACAAAATTTGTACATTTGCGGTATTCTATATATGACAAATTTTTATATACAAACCGGAAACATTGTTACATGTCGTGTACTCTGTATGTCAAAATCATATACACAAGATTGAAACACTATATACTTTTTCATAGCACAAAGTTAATGGCTGAGAATATTGAGAAGGGAAACTCGGCTTTTCAAAAGAAGCCTAAAGATAACTCCCAGTCCCTCCTCTAGTTCTTGCATGCTCGATTTAAATATCTCGAGTCTTTTAAGTGCTCTTAGCATCTGTGATTGATCTATCTTCTTGTTTCGTAAGATAAGTAACTCCATGTGTATCTTCTCTACTTCCGAGATGTCAATTCCTTCACACGAGACTCTCTTAGTCTTCAACATTTTGGAGGCCAAAGACCAACTACTTGCCTTTGATCTCATCTTTTTATGGGAAATGAAAGATAGAGTCAACTCCAACGTTGTAATGCTAACATCTTCAACTCCTTTTATTAGGCTAATCAACGATGCAAAGTCGGAATCATCTATTACTATTGTTTGATTATTCTGTTTCTGCCTCAAATCTCTGAGACATTTGCATATCAGTTTGTTCAATTCTTGTTAGATGCCATGTATGCATCAACTTGAGTGGATAAGTTAGATTCTCCAACTCTACCTCTTCGAAAAGATGACTCGAGTAGTTGAACACTTTCTTTCATATGTGAGAAAGCTTCTCTAATGATACTACAAGTATCCAAAACATTAAGGGACACATCAGAGACTTGCTCAAGTATTTTGGCATGTTTTTCATGAACTTGTTGGCTAATTGACAACTTGAGGACATCATCAACACAATCATATAATTTTCTTAGTCCATCCAATTTTTGGTATATCGTCGAGTTAGAAGATGTGGAAGTTCCTTCAGATGACTTCAACCTTTGTAACTAACTGCTCCTCTGCACAAACAATGAGAGGATGAGCTGTTGTAGGCAAGCTCGTTGAACGAACATGATTTTTAGTCATTTGCTTCGCCATTTCAAGCTGTTGTCTTAATTTTCTTAGTACAGATCAATGACTATGAAGAATGTGAATAAGGAAAAGTTGTTTCTTGATGATTTAGACCAAAATGTTAGCAATTTATATATATGAAAGGCAAAAACAAGGATAGTTTTTTGCCTCTTTAACCAAGTTGTCATGTTTCTGACCATTTGCATGTTCCTCCTAGTCTACCTGTGTCTTATTCATGTACATAGTTTTTAATAATGTAATATTTAAATATTCCACAATCACCATTGCAGAACATGTTTTATGAAATTGTGAGCTAGAGTTTTTTAGGGAGCAATAAGAATCTTGAAAGTCTCTCATATTCAATTTATATCAATTTGAACACGTTTGAGATAAATTTATGATCTGATCAAATGCTAAAGGGCTGGATGTGTGTATGGTTCAGTGTACCAATCCTTTAATCTTATTCATTGTATTATATAAAATTTATATGCAACAGTAAGCTTGTGAGACTGTTTCTTGGAGAATATTTCCCTATGGGTGTGTTAGGTACGGAGAAAAACATTTTGTAAGTCATGCAAACATTAACAACAAATATAACCCTTGGGAAACTATCGTTTAACATTTGCATAATTCACAAAATTTTAGATGGTTGTATGATATTTTCTTAGAAGATTTTCAATTTGTTCAAAGAGGATTTTACACCGTGGCTAAAAAAGGTCCATAATTCATCCAACAAAAAAAAAAAAGAACATTTACTAAACGACTATCTCAAAAAGGACAACAGATGGAAATTTCACAACACAACACAGAAACCTTCCCTTGGGGTTGGGCCACATTCTTATGACAAGATAAATGATCCAATGGGCCTTGTACCCACTCTACAGCATCCTTGGGCCCAATTTTCTGTGCTATTGAGTAGCGAAGATAAGCTTGAGCCTTCATTTCTCTGTTCGATACTCACATAAGTCCGATTAAATCTAAATTCACGTCAAAATCGCATATTAACTCTCTAATAAATACGACTCCATATCAACGGACTCTAAACAAGAATAAGGATGAAAAGTACTTTGAATATTTGCGGACTTTCCATTTTTTCCCACATAAATATCAATAAAAGGTGACTGGATAACATTGCTGACACGTAGAAGCAACCCAAACCAACATCCAAATCTATGGCTTCTATTCAATTTCTCAAGAACTAGCAAATACCAATTCTTTATTTTTTTGCATATATAGTTGCAATAAATTCCCCAAATTTAAGAACAAGAATTGATCAATCTTGTTCCAACAATGGCCAATTCTGTACTCTCTTCCAATTTCTTGGGTTCCCAAATCTTTGTTTCTCCTCCCACACCTAAAACCTCAAAGTATTTCCATTTTCACTCCAAAAGGAAGTGTATAGTTCCTCAATCAATTCTCAACAAAAAACCCAATTCAGATAATTTCCAGAATGTTCCATCTAAAGCTGCTATAGCTGCTTTACTCTTTTCTTCAATCACCCCACAAGCTTTTGCTCTTGATAATACAACCCCAGCAGCACCACCACAAGTGATTGAAGCTGAAGCACCCAAACCCAGTGCCTCAAATTCATTACCCTTTGCTCAAAATATCATTTTGAATGCTCCAAAGACTCAAGCGCAGTCTGCTTCTGACCTTCCTGAAGGTACTCAATGGAGGTACAGTGAGTTCTTGAATGCTGTGAAGAAGGGGAAAGTTGAAAGGGTTAGATTTAGTAAAGACGGAAGTACCCTTCAGCTTACAGCTGTAGATGGCCATAGAGCTAATGTTATTGTGCCTAATGACCCGGATTTAATCGACATTTTGGCGATGAATGGTGTTGATATATCAGTTTCTGAAGGTGAAGGGGGTAATGGGTTGTTTAGTGTTATTGGGAATTTGTTGTTCCCTATTATTGCTTTTGCTGGGTTGTTTTTCCTTTTCAGGCGGTCTCAGGGCGGCCCGGGTGGGCCTGGAGGACTTGGCGGGCCGATGGATTTCGGCCGGTCTAAGTCGAAGTTTCAGGAAGTGCCTGAAACTGGAGTGACTTTTGCTGATGTTGCTGGTGCTGATCAAGCTAAATTGGAGTTACAGGAAGTGGTTGATTTTTTGAAAAATCCTGATAAGTATACTGCTTTAGGTGCTAAGATACCAAAAGGGTGTCTTTTAGTTGGTCCACCAGGTACTGGGAAGACCCTTTTAGCTAGAGCAGTAGCTGGTGAGGCTGGTGTGCCATTTTTCTCTTGTGCAGCATCAGAGTTTGTTGAGTTGTTTGTGGGTGTGGGAGCTTCTAGAGTTAGGGATTTGTTTGAGAAGGCAAAGTCGAAAGCGCCTTGTATTGTGTTTATTGATGAGATTGATGCTGTGGGAAGGCAAAGAGGTACAGGACTTGGGGGTGGAAATGATGAGAGAGAGCAGACTATTAATCAGCTCTTGACTGAAATGGATGGGTTCTCTGGAAATTCTGGTGTCATTGTTTTGGCTGCTACTAACAGGCCTGATGTTCTTGATTCTGCCTTGTTGAGACCTGGAAGGTTCGATCGACAAGTGACTGTGGACAGGCCTGATGTTGCTGGTAGAGTCAGGATTCTTCAGGTTAGTTTACTTTGGACATTGTTTTCTTCATTTTATCAATACGTATCTTATATCGATTGAATATTTATTTTGAAACCACGTCTATATTAACATAGTGGTAGAAAGAGCACCATGCTGCGTCTAGATTTTAAACAGTTTGTTTTAACCATGTTAATAGTTACACATTATTGGTTTATAGAGAATCATAATCGATTTACCAATGAATCATGAAATGCTATGGTTCTTACTTATAATTTCTGAATTTATACATAAGTAATTCGCGAGACTATGTTTGTTTCAACTTTTGCTTGCTGTTGTCTGGTGTTCGTTTCCTCATTTATCATACTTTGGAAGAAAATCAAAAGTTGTGATAAATAGAGATTGAAATTAGCGAACTTGTATCTCCATTCTTTATGGACATACATCATGTAGCAGAAAATAATGTGATACATGTTTACCTTGAGATAATGTGAGTGTTTCACATGATCTATTGAGAAAATATTCACTTAGTCAAAGTTTTGCTCTTGAGGTGTTCCGCTTGGAAAATGTCTTCCATTTGCTGAACTGCTTGTCTTACTACTCTGAATGACAGGTGCATTCTAGAGGAAAGGCCCTTGCCAAGGATGTGGACTTTGATAAGATTGCCAGGAGAACACCAGGTTTCACTGGTGCAGATTTGCAAAACTTGATGAATGAAGCAGCAATCCTTGCAGCTAGGCGTGACCTAAAGGAAATAAGTAAAGATGAGATATCCGATGCTCTGGAAAGGATAATTGCTGGACCGGAGAAGAAAAATGCTGTTGTCTCAGATGAGAAGAAGAAGCTGGTAGCTTATCATGGTATGGCAAACTAAACAACACACTTGGTAGTTATTTCCTCATGATGATCTAGTTACAGAGAGTGTTTTTAATGGTGTTTACATTTGGATTACAGAGGCTGGCCATGCCTTGGTTGGTGCACTTATGCCCGAATATGATCCTGTTGCCAAGATATCTATAATTCCTCGTGGCCAAGCTGGTGGTCTCACCTTCTTTGCCCCCAGCGAAGAAAGACTTGAGTCGGGCCTGTACAGCAGGAGCTACCTAGAGAATCAAATGGCAGTTGCACTTGGTGGAAGGTCAGTTTTACCTTTTGTACCTGGATAGATGTGTATTACTCCAGTCTGTCTTGAACTTATAATAAGGGGGAGGGGGTGATGCATATTTAAAGGATGAACATGAGTGTCGTGCTATTTTCATCTTTTGCTACACAGAATTGATACTGCTACAATAACTACGTTTTAATCTCATAAAGCTGAGGTCAGATAATTGAATCTTCACTGATCATGTTGTTCTATTTAAGCTCATCCCATACAGGTTGTAGGATTGCTAATCATTTTCTATTCATAATTCATCCGTGACCTTGCTTACCTCTCAACTTTCTAAAAAGCCCAATTCTGTTTCTTGAATCCCCTGCTCTTCCAGAGTTGCTGAGGAGGTTATTTTTGGACAAGACAACGTAACAACTGGGGCATCTAACGATTTCATGCAAGTCTCACGAGTGGCAAGGCAGATGGTTGAGAGATTAGGTTTCAGCAAAAAGATAGGCCAAGTTGCCATTGGAGGAGGTGGTGGAAACCCTTTCCTAGGCCAACAGGTACATGATTCGTGCAAGTTGTCTTTTCGTTGCCTTGCTGTAAGAGTCATTAACCATGCCTTACAATTTTGTCCTTTAATTTCAGATGTCAACCCAGAAAGACTACTCCATGGCAACAGCCGATGTGGTTGATGCTGAAGTAAGGGAATTGGTTGAAAAGGCATACGAAAGAGCTACACAAATCATCAGAACTCACATCGACATCCTACACAAACTTGCTCAGCTGCTGATAGAGAAAGAAACTGTTGATGGTGAAGAGTTCATGAGCCTTTTCATTGATGGCAAGGCTGAGCTATTCATTTCCTGATTTCACCAATATATCTTCACCACTCTATTGTATTAACAAATATACATACAAATGTACACATTGAGAAATTTATTTTCATATTTTGACAAATCAGAGTGCAAAACTGACATGCGCATATACCAACAGAGCAAATGATTCTCTTCCTTTGTTATACATAGTTCTAAGACAATCACACTCAAAACAAATGATACAGAAATTTGGGCTAATTTTGTGATGACAAGAATAACTGATAGGACCAAAAGAATGATACAAGAGAGGGTATTATCAAGATGCTCGTCCACCGCGTCTTTTCTCTTCTAGAATTGCAGCCTCATTCAACATGTCAGCTGCATCTTTGTGATACGAGAGAGGGTATTATCAAGATGCTCGTCCACCGCGTCTTTTCTCTTCTAGAATTGCAGCCTCATTCAACATGTCAGCTGCATCTTTGTGCATGTCTAGCTTGGATAGGGCAACTGCCTGCATGTAAAATGCTGTCGACCAGTCTGGGTAAACACATTGTGCTTGCATTGCATCTCGAAGGGCAGCATCTGGTTGATCACACATGAGATAACAAAGGCTTCTTCGTGCATAAACAGTTGGAGACACCATCGTTCCCACATCTACAAACTGCAATGAGACACAAAGAAATAAGCAGATTGCCCTAAAGCAAAGTAGTATTTAGTTCATCCATCATATGCAAATAAATAAGCTAATGAAAGAACTCTGTTAACCCAAATGCAAGCTAGATCATCATTTGCTACCTAATAACCGTGTATTAAGGGAATATAGGACATCTATACGACTACTCCAACAGCTAGAAAAGGTAATACAGTAAAGCATCCAATGGAGCTGCAAATTTCTGGTCACATCTTCACTAATCTCATTCTCAAAAAGGTCATGCTACAATATTAGCATTGGATGCAGGGATAGAGCTAGAAATATGATTTGTAGGTTCGGCTGAACCCAGTAGCTTTGGTCCAAATCCTATATTTTCCTTGAACCAATAATCTTCAAATCCTGGCTCCACCTCTGATTGGATGGAGCCTATAGATTGGTTGTTCTATTTAACATGGCAGATTTACCAGGCACACAAATAATTGTGTTACAGCCCGGCGAACAAGATCAGCTTACAGTATGGAATTAGATTTCAAGAATGCATTGACTTTATTCCTTGGATTATTGGCCAAGGAAGATTCAGCGGCCACACAAATAACCAAAAATGTCAACTAGATCACATACAGTATAGAATTAGATGTGGAAAAGACACCATAAACACAGGCCACATTCAGATTTTGGTCTTTCTATTAAATGGTCGAGTATAGATGGCTCTAAGGAAACTGATTATTATTTTTTTTGGAAAAGCCGCAGATTTTTAAATTCTAAATCGGATACATGATAGAGACTTGGGAATGTCAATCGACCCACACAAGAAGTGGCAGAAGACCTGCCACTCCTACCCCCAATGAAGATGCATGTCTCAATTAATCAAGGAAGTAACTATTTATGGCATCCAACTGCATAAATGGTATTCAGGAGTTAAAGTTAAGCATATTTCGGTCTACCTCAAGTCTCGTCTGGGTCAGTCTTTTATTGCCGATACTGACCTTACTAAGTTTGAAATAAAGGAAGTTGCAAGTTGTAACCAGTAATGCAGATTGACACATTCTCATTAGATGAAGGCAAATACCTGAGAATAGCAATCTATGGCAGTTTTAAAGTCCTTGTCCCGAAATGCCAAGTCTCCACGCTTTCTTGCCTCTAACATATCCCTCATTTGTTGAGTCCACTCTTGGAAAGACAACTGCATCATTGGGCATCAAGCAACAACATAAAGATGTGAAAGAAACAGATGCTTCTGCAGTGGCAGTTTTGGTCAAAATAATTACCTCATTTGTCCCTTCATCATCTTTATAATGTGTCATTACCAAAATCTGATGAATAGCTGTGAGATCCATTCTCGAACAAGCATCACCCATTGCAGAAAGAGGGTGCTGTGGAGTTGGTGGAGCTTCCTCACTCTTAGGAATACCCAACATTACATGAGATGCAACCTGCAACCAGAATATCAGAAACTCCTTCTAACCTCTAATTGAATAAAACAAAACAATCAATTAGATGAAAATAGAGTCAAACTTCCCAGCAGAAGCAGTTGCTCGGGAACAAAACAAGATGTGGACACAGTATATAACGAGAGACGAAGATAAGGGAGCATCTTAAGATGAAGGAGAAATGAGGAGGCAATATTTGGTAGTTCTGCTTACCAAACAGATTCATTACAATATGAGCTTTTTATTTTCCCATATTCTTTGGAAGGGGCAAGGATAGAAAACAAGACATCAAGAAAAATAGAGTAGATTATGGTGGTAGGACTAACATCAGGTTTACTTTGCAATGGACCAAGTGTTGAAACGAGGTCTTTGGTATTTGGTCGCTCCCTGGGTTCATACTGCAAGCATCGTGAAGCCAGATCAAATACCACAGTTGCCTCTTCTGTAGAGAAATTTCCCTCCAAATGTGAATCCATTAATAGAAGAATGTTTTTTCCCCGTATCATATCGAGTGCCTGAAACGTAAAGGAATGAACTAAGCACATAAGATTCAAATTTGAAATTTAAAACAGTTTACCATAGGAAAGGGGAGGAATTGCAAAAAAGAGAAATAAGGTAAACACAATGACACCAATATGGAATGTTCTTCAAGACAAAGTGAAGAAATATACTCTACATTAGTATTAACATCAAATGAATTTCTCCTCTTCCTTTAGAAAGATGATCAAAGACACACGAAATGTATGTGGATGTTTAGTCAAAACTGTTTCAAACTCCTAATGTTTCAAGCCTAATGTCCGACTACCCTCCTATTGCTGGTCTGGCAACAAATTTTGTACATAGTCTCAGACATAACAATTAGTGGCTCGATTTACGGAATAATTTCCAGAGTACCAGTACATATATACAAGTATACAACACAAGAGAGCCTAAAATAGTGTTTCCCATCATTGATAAGGTGACAATCCCCAAGACTTGGTCCAAGAAGAGATGGATGTACAGCTAACAAACGGACTCTAAGAAACTTACATGACCAGGAGGGATATGTTTTCCACTTAGCAGGTCCAAAAGAACAGTTCCATAGCTGAAAACAACACTTTCTTGAGTGACTCTTCCTGCAAATAGACAAGAAATTGTTCATCCCTTAATATCAGTTGACAATGAGAATGATAATAAACAGAAAATGATAGATATCAATAGAATCACTCAGGCAGATCATAATGGAATCTTCCTTTTTTCAATTGTCATATTTAAGTTCCATCACCCCCTTCTCCGAAAAAGAAAAAAACCAAAAGCAGGAACATAACTTACTACCAGAACATAAATGTATAACACCACCAGCATCAGGAGAGTACATGGCTATGTATAATCGCTCTAAATGTGAACTTTCCTAAAGAGATATAGTCGCACCCCCACCCCACCACCAAGCTATCAGTTTCCAGTAGCCGATTACTATCAAGCAAAATTCTGAATATCTTGGTCAGAAATAATTAATTCATATGGGAAGAGATCATTTGTCAAAGAGAAAATGATGACACAATGTATATCAGGTTATTGGAGATACAGAAGGCACCAAATTCAGTTGCTAACATATTCACAACTTCTGTTGGAATTTCCTTCATTATCTAACATCACAGAACTTTGTCTAACAGCATTCTGGTCTACTATTTATTCATGCATCAAGAGGTCACGTAACACTGTTGCATTTAAATATCAGGATGTGAATGCTAATTTTGCTCCCTGGAAAAAGTTTACTGTAAACACCTAAGGATAGATATCTCAAAAGGCAGGCACTAATCAAGAAGTATTGGACTCATATATATTCCAAAGAATCAACAATTTAAGATTTTTCTACATATAGATTTGAGATGAGATATTATTTTATACACCATTGAAGTAGACATTTCAATCTGGTCATCCAGGGAGCGGGAGCTCAAAACTTGTTTCTTGATTTACACATTTTATAAGTAAATAGCAATTAGCAAAGTTACTCCATACATCCTCTTACTTTAACACATGTGGAATCAGTGTCTCTTTTTAAATCAGCACCAGTCAGCAGTCACAACATCACATCACAAAATGACTGTCTCGTGCAAGGAGACTTACCCCAGCCAAAAAATTCCAGTCCCACATAACATCACTATCCATGGTAATAGTGCTAAGAGAAAAACTTTAGAACTCAACAGAGACAAAAAGTTCAAAACTTTACCATTTCTTAAATACTCCGGAGGTGTATACGCAAGGTTTGTGCTATAACTTTTACCATCCCTGCTATTTTTCATCAGCCCAAAACAAGAAAGACGGGGATCGCCACTCTGCCAAAAATTATTTACAGAATTAACACAGTGGTACAAGTAAATTCAGAAGTTTACATTAGACATTACTCTAGAATGTATGAAGACATTTCAAGCTCTGAAAAAGAGGTCCATCAAAGTACCTCATCAAAGAGAACTCTGTATGCATTCAAGTCATGGTATAGTGGTCGTCCTTCACTGCTACAGTAGTCCAATGCTTCAGCAATATATAGAGCCACCCTTAAACGCATAGCCCACTCAAGGGTTTGATTCTCCCCTGCAGAGAAAGAACAAAGCAAATGCATTTCCACAGAAACCATGAGATGAAGCAATATACAATATAAAGGCCAATACATTATATCAGATTAACTAGGAAAGAAAAATTCATAAAGCGACAAAGCAATAAACAAGATATGTTAACAACAGGTGTATCACTAAATTTATGTATGAAGAAGATAACGACAAACACACATCGTCTTTTATAACAAAAGTTAAAGTTTTTAATGCCCCAACCAATCACTCTGCCTCGCTAATACGACAAAAAAGATGATAACTACTAACTACGATACAAATTACCGATAAACCAAAAAACAACGTCAATATCTCCCAACGCTTATTGGAGCAAAGCAGTTAATGTTATATTACATCTATCTCTAACTATCAACCGTCAAATTATCTCGATTCTTCGCTTCATTCCCATAGATAAGCTGCATTGAAGCTAAAAAACAAAAAAACAAAAGCAGTAAACAATAAACATACAGTGAAACAGATGCTTTGCAAGTGTATCATTTGGCATGTACTCAGCGACAAGCAACCTCTCATCCCCATCAGAGCAGTACCCAATCAAATTTGCCAGCCTCTTATGCCTCAAATTCCCAACACCTGATGCTTCATCCTAATTACAACAACAACAATAACAAAAAATCAGAATAAATAACAACAACTCAATCCTAAACACGGAATCTTAGTAGCTCATTTAGTTGGCTATCTGATCTTTCACATGGCTATATCCACTATATCCATTCAGGTCAATATAGGTCAATCTCAAATCCACATTAAACCCTAGCTTCACAAAAAAACCAAGGGCAATACAGTAAATAAATCAAAGTAAGAGGGCAATACCGCAAACTGTTTAGGATCAGGCCATGCCGATTTAGTAAACTTCTTAACAGCGATCCACCGCCGATTCTGCAACCGCCCCTTGTAAACCATATTCGGTGCCTTTTCTCCACTTTCAGAAACAATAAACTCTGAACTGAAGTTATTAGTAGCTGCTTTCAGCTCAGAAAGCGAAAACTCAGAAAACACCGGAACCCCACCATCTCCAACAGCAGCTCCGGCGCCGGTGCCGTTAGAAGCTCGTGCGTTAACCACCCCATGACGCTGATCTTTCTCTGAGCTCAACTCCTTCAAGATTGAAGATTGACAACAACCCATGATGACCCAAATCAAGAATCCCTTCAATTAAACACCATAACCAATTTTAAACCTCACCCAACCAAAAAAACAACAAAAAAAGGAATACAACTTTATTATATGATTAAATTAATCATAAAAATAGTTTTTTTAATCTTTTTTTTTTTTGGGGGGGGTGGGGTGGGGTGGGGGGGATTATTATACAGCTAGAGAGATGAAATGGTGAGAATTGCAAAGTGAAAGTGAAAACTCAAAAAACTGTGCTTTCATTGACTCATTGGTCTTTCTCTTACACCTTTTTCTGCTCTGACACAGCTCTCTGTTTTTTCTTTGCAACTTTGCTTTGTCCTCAAAAAACAAAAAGAAGTTATGAGGGTATTTTCGTCCAGTTTGGTGTTGTTTTATTGTAAAAATCTCGCGGTAAAAAATCTTAATGATAGATTTAGCTACCATTTTGGGCCATATTTTTTGTAAATTAGATTTAGGTGAAATTTTAATTATTTCCAAAGATTTGTTATAGTTTTTGAAAGTATATTTGAAGTTTTTCTATAATAAATTTGGGAAATTAGATTTAGATGAAATTTGGATGAAAGTTTCAAATATTTGCTATAGTTTTTGGTAATGTATTTTCAGTTTTTCTATTAAAAAAATATAGAATGTGACGTGTATTGATAAGTTCTAAAAATTATAATAAATTTATCATAATTTGATATAATATTATTGTTTTTATAATGAATTAGGTAATAGATTATTCTAAAATTACAACATGATATATTAGTAAAAATTATTAATAATACAATTATTAAACTATTTAAAAAAAAATTATTTGACAATGAGATTTGATCTGATTTTGACAATTTATTTTTAAAATATTTTAGGAAGAAATTTTATTTTCATTTGCCAAGATTTTTATTTTAAATATTTTTATTTTAAAAAATACTTATCATTCCATATAACTAATGATGATACGTATATTCAGATATATTTTACATTTTATGATGTTCAAATTAATTTAGATCCCGTGATGATTTCAAATTAGATTGATTTGAAATTAATTTTTTATTTGTATATGTATTTGAATATCTTAAAATGATTTATTTTTTTTTCTCATTAACATCAAAATTCCAACTAGTTATGAACACTTTCACACAATTCTTCGATAATCTTGCCAAAATAGTAAATCATATATAGTTCATAAATAAGATATCAAAATATCGTAAGGTATCACATTGATAAATTACATACCTTCATATTCATCTTATAAATAAATATTTATTGATTACGAACTTACAAATACAAATACGTAATTCAAAAAGATCTAATGGTCATACAAAACATATATTCTTTTCATACTATTTTTGTATAATTTGCTTAATGTAGGGATTCACCAACAAACCTCTCTACTTTCATATAGTAGGACTAAGACTATATACATATAATGCATTATTATCTTCAAACTTCACTTATGCAATTACAATGAATATGTTATTACTGTAAGTAAAATACAATTCGACGAAGTGATGTCTCATAACACCAACTCCATCTCCGTGGCTCCACCACGTGTGTATCTCGTTGAACTCAACGGGATACACACGTGTCATATTTAAAACAATTTTATATTCTTGGAGCTTCACGTGCGAAGCCGTGACTTGCAAAATGCAAAATTTGTCAGCCACGTTGTTTCGACTTCGTAGGGATCTGCGTGCAATTACATCATTCGCAGTTTCCAATTTTCCACGGCCCCCTATATAGGCCCATAATTCAACTATTGGGCTTTTGGTCTCTTAAGCCCAGTCCAGTCAAATTAATTTCAACCCAATCAAGTGCCCCTGATTTGGTTTGCCACATTTTCGAATTCAAAATATTAAAGATTATTTGAATTTTTTTATAATCGATATTTTGTTGGAAATAATTTCTCTATCCTCAAAAGTAAGGGTAAAGTCTACGTATTCCCTACTGAATCGGACTTGATTGTTATAAAGACAATTTTGATTGTTATTTCAATGTACTCAAACTTTTCAGCAAGTTCCAATTTAGAAGGTTGAATTGACCATCAGGAAACAAAATAATGTTCAATAAAAAGTAAACTCCTTTGAAGTTTATTTTAATGCGAAGGGAATATATTTTTCCCACTTTTTTTTTGTTTTTTATATTGTTTTGGTTGACATAAATTTGAGTTTATCAACAAACTAGTTTTTTTCCTCATTCTACAATCACAAGTTTGTCTATTCTAAATGATTGTTATAATTTTGTAATAATAACAATTGATTGTAAAGCTAATTATTTTCCAAAGTCAACAATTGCTGAAAGGTGAAAGAAAAAGAGAAAGGGGGTGTTAGTGTCGATAATATGACAAACCATAAAACTTTCTAATTTGGTTATATTTCGAAAAAGGTTTATGGACGAAATTACCAGAATGACAAGTATGAGAGAATTTTGTTGAGAAATTGTCAAGAAAAGTAATATTTGTACTTTCAGAAATAGAGAAAGTCAAATAACGTATGTTACATATTCTCTCGTATATTTTTATTTTCTCTCATATTACAACGCTTTCAAACATATTCTTCCCTAAAAAAAAACATGCCCTTTTCATTCTCATTCGAACTACTAGACGAAAATTCTCGATAAATATGATATCTACATCTTTTAGGACGTATTTATTTCAAGTTTGAGCGGAGAATTATAATTAAAAAATATTTCCTCGAGTCCAAAATCTTTTTTTTTTCTTTTTCTTAAGGATAATTGCAACCCTTTAAGAAATATATATTTATATTTTTGGTGTATATGTCTAAACAGTATTTATCTCTCACTTAATTAACACTCGAACAAATCAATTAGAACAAAAAGGGTAGATTTTGAAAAGAATAAAAAAGGTATTACATGACTTCATATTTGTTTAAAACATTAAACAATTTGAAAGAAATTTAATTTGTTAAAATGACAAATATTTTGGATCTGAATAAATCAACTAAGGACAAATCTACAATTTGTTAGTAAATAATTCACATGAAAGTGCTATAGTTTGAATAAATAAAATCATAATCTAATCAAAGACATTGAGACAGAGACACATGAAATGATGTTTCTTTGAGTTTTGTTTTATGTTACCTAACGAAAGATGATTAGTGTTAATGTGTTTATGGAGAGAGAACAATTATTCTTTGCATCTTCTGGCATTTATTCAGACAAAAGATGGTCATATCTGCAGACTTTAATTTATTTATATTTAATTCGGACATATAAGATCTCCGAAGAGAGGTAGATGTAGATCAGAGAAGAATTGGATAGAGATAATTAAATATGACATAATTTTTTTTTAACTAACGTGTATATGATCCTATATAGGAGAGCATGAGCCAAGGATCAAAGAAGATGGTTAGTAATTAGTAGTAGAACGATTTCTCTATTTCGAGTGGTAAAGCATACTCCCTTATCATTATTATTATAATTATGCTAGCGGTAGCTTATTGTTCAATTTTATTACTATTGTTATTTCTTTTACTTGGGTTACCTTTGTTATTTCTACTTTTCTTTTGTCAATATTTTCATGATAAGCTTTTCACTCGTACATCTTTTTCAAATATAAATAATAAGGAAAATGGATTCTTTTGAGCGTAAGGTCTACCGAAAGTCCGAAAATAATTTTTCTACACCATAAAAATAGAAATAAGATCTTGGTATATATTTTCTCTCAAAACCACTTGTGAAACCTGTTATTGTTACAGGATCTCTGCAATAAGCAGACAGTGCGAAAAAAAAAATGATGATTAAAAAAAAACAAGAAATGAGAACCAATTCACGTTGATTCCTCAGGTGACTACATTATGAGAAGCTAAAGCTAACTTTATCATGAACAAATGATTGGTTCATTATTTGTAGTAATTTATGAAACTAATGAAAACAATTATCTCAATTATTTAAAACAAAATCATGTGCAAGTTGCTTTCTTCATTATTTGTGCATCTTTTGTTTGGGGATTAGTTTTTTTTTAGATGAATAATGAAGGGGAGTCTCGTAGCAACGATAAAGTTATATATTTTTGTGTAATTTATGATTCACAATTTTAAACTGTGGAAGCAAATATTAATGGTTGCTTTATGACATGTTGTATAGACCATGCACATTCTTGGAATGTTGCGGTCCTTTTCTAAACCCCGTCTAAATCGATAATATTTTGTGTATCGCACTATTTTTTTTTTGTTTAGATAGATATTAATCAAGTTCACATCCGCGTGCTTTAATATGCCAACACCTTTCTTTAATACCTTATGATTAATAATAATGGACAAAATACCGACTGAAAATTGTCACTATATATATCACTTTAATTAAATTCACATGATTCTTATCTGGGAAAAAAAGGGAGAAAAAGATAGAGTTATTTGAATGGGCAATTTGCTGTTTTAATACAATATATCCAGCAATGATTTTTTATTTTTTAACAGGTAACATTATTCTTTATTCATTTCCAAAAAAAGTCTTAAAGTCAAGTCTTAATTTGGTTCTAAAATTGACGATCAGATATGTAGAAAAATCAAAACCTGGATAAATTAAAATAAAATTGTATGGAATTTGGGATTTAAAAGTCTACACAAATTTGGGTTTTTAGATGTTAATTTACTCCTATATTCAAATAAAAAGGCTCCAAACATATAAGACTCAGCTAGATTCGTGCTAAAATAACGCTCGACTGATTATTTGAGAATGACTCTCAATATTGATTGTTGTAACATTTACGGGATTATACTTATATATAATTTAACATTTTAGGATTCACAAAATCTTTTTCTTCTCACTCAAAACGAATTCAGTTTTCCACGTGACATGATTAAAGTAATTTTGAATTTCAATATATTACTCACCAAAGTAAAAGATGCAAAAAACAACAATAAAAAATTAAATCGAGAAATTTTCAAAAGAAAATTACTTGACTCAATGAATGAAAAAAAAAACGTTTCGAATTATGGTAAATTACATTTGATATATTGTTGTTGTATTCAACGGTAAACTTTTTTTTTCTCGTTAATCAGATCAACTTTATAACGATAACAAATCAAATACATAGTAAAAAAACAACAATTAAGCAAAATATACATGTATGCATCATCTTTAATTTCCCTTTTACCTTCTTTTTCTATTGTGTGAATACATTAAGCAATGAAACTCTAGCATTAATTAAACTCCTAAACACTTTCTCCCCACAAGTTTCAATTCCACAAATACAATCTTCCAATTCATGCATTTTTTTAGTCACAAATTTCACCTCTTCATCTCCTTTATTTTTTCTCAAAAAATTCTCCAATTCCATTTCTACAAATTCCACAATTCCTTCATTTTCTTTCAATTTTTTTGTCTTCTTTCCTAATCCAATCCATGAACAAGATGGTTTAGCATATGCCATTGATACTCCAAGTCCATTAAAAAGTGCAATTGAAACTAATTGTGTTACTTCTATTATGTCTTTCATTACTTCTGCTAACTCTGCATCTCCATCAGGTATTGGTATAGTTTGTTGAGGTACAATATACTTCCCTATACATTGTACGTTGAACGCGAGTTTATCCATTTCCTTAGCCATTTTTCTCAAAGCTTTCGCGTATGAAGCAATCTTAGATTCATCTTTGCGTCTCACAGCTACCTGTTGAAACATAATATAATTAAATATCAATAACTAAAATCGTAAATATATATTATGATAACACACATTCATAAATATATTATAAAGATTTGAAACCTCGAGAATTTGTACTCAAAATGAGCTTATACGACAACCGAGCCACCAGATTTGAAAATAAGGTGAAATTCCTGAATCTAATAGCCGGTGAATTACAAATTAAATCAAAGACTTTAGCCCATTTAGATAATTGGGGACAAAATTTTAAAAGTGGACTAAGAAAGGCAAAGGCGCGGACAATAGTATTTAAAAATTAGCCATTTGTGAAATTTGAATCTTTTATTAAATATTTATTTTTCAAAAATATGATCGAAAAGTGGTTAGTCAGTCTATTTTTACATCCAAAAAAGCAAAAAAAATAAATTAATTTTCAGTTTTCATCCATGAAGGATCAGTATATAATATAATTAAGTAATTAAAAGTATAACCTGAGCTGCTAAATGTTCTTCCTTGAAAGAGAGTATCAAGGTCTGGAAGATTCCATAAACGTCGACGAAGTGAAGGAAATCATCTAGAAGCTTCTCGACCAAATCAGAATGTCCATGTAAGGATTCACGTGTTTGTGGAAGAAGAAGCAGATCATCAAGAGATTCATGAACAATTTTCAGTTGATTGAGGCCATCACAAATCCAATTTGAAGTTCGATTATGGGGCTTAAAAGCCCATGATTTGAGCTCGTTTAAATCATCTTTGAGCTGAGAAATTAATGGATGAGATCGACATGGCAGACTAGCAGATCGGACATGGAAGGATTTTTTGGGCTTATTTGAATGATTTGGGAAAGAAAGAGATCTGCGGAAATTAGCCACCATTCGAGGAGCCATTGTTCTCGATTTTGATAGTGTTTTTTCTTTTCCCATTTTTTGGAGAGAAAAGGGGGAAAAAAAAATTAAATTTTGTGAGGAGATGGACAGTTGAGAAGTGTTTATAAAGGAGACAACAAGTGGATCTAAATACTTAATTGAGTAGGTGCAAAATAATACTCCTACTATTAACTCCATTTTATTATTGATGCGTTCAATTGAATCTAATAGCTTTTACTTAAATAATGTATTTTGTATTAAAATGTTTATTAAATAAACTTAGTTATTAACACTTGAATGAGTCATAAGGTTAAAATTCTGATTTCTCCTCTGAGTCACTACGTATTTGTTATTCTTGTCTATTTAATTTATGGGCAAATTTGTTACTATTTTTCTGGAGAAAAATTGATCATTCTACAAATAAATAAGAGATATGTGTTAAAAAGCTAGGATCAAACCACTACTTAAGCAAATTTGATTATTTCACGTGGCTTACAGTTAGAAAATAAGGGTATATTTGAAATAATTTTGTAACGATAAAAAATATATTTTTGGCCCCGATTATTAACTAATGACAAATTTAAACCTTTATTCCTATTTTTTTTTCATTAGGTAGATGCAAAATGATAGTATTTATACTCCCCTCCATACTGATCCAGGTCATTTATACATGACATTATTACTATTTGGCGAGTTAATATTAGGTAGATGTAAAATGATAATTTTTTATAATCACGTAATAAATTAATTAAAGAGAATAGATTGAGGGAATAAATCCAGCTGTTTTTTGGGAAGCAAAAAAAAAGGCAAAATCCCGTTAGTAAAGGTGATCTGTATTTCTGTAATTCACAGGTTATTCTGGTTTTCCTGTTGTGTTGGAGCCTACACACCACGTGCCCCTCACACCCTGTCTGTCCTCTTTTCGTTTTTCAAAAATTAACTGATATACTGAGATTTTTTATATATCGTAACATGAATTTGTCCTTCATTACTTACACATACTCATAAAATTACAATCAAATACATGTTTTTGTTACATTTTAAAAAGTATAGCAATTCTTGCTATTTTTTTTTTACAAAAATAGATACAAATAATACACTACTTCAATTCTTCTAATTTATTTTTGTAAAAATATAAAAATAGAATTATTAGGTGATGAAGAGCCCATGAATTTTGTTGGTGTTAGAGCAAACAAGTCAAATTAATTTCCAGTATGACATTCATGATTTCTTGTATTATTCTACCACTTGTCTCATAATTATTGGGTTTTTTTTTTTTTTTTTTTTTGCGATGGTATAATACTCCTATTTCAGTATTTTCTGAGCTTTTTGTTTTTCTGTTTTCTTTTCAGACATTATTGTTATTTTGTTACTACTTGTAAGCAATATGTATACTGCCAATAAATACAGCTATTATATTTCTTTGTCCTGATATATTTGGCATTATAATTCGAACAATAAGAATATCTTAGTTTTTATTTTTTATTTCAAAGTGATTTTCTAATCGCTAATGATGAGTTGAAGCTGAATTTGGATAGAGAGATTATTTGCGTTTTTCAAATAGTCTCTCTATATTTACAAAGCAATGTTCATTGAATATGTTATTTTTATCATTTTACATCATTTGCGTAAGTTATTCAATCTATGGCCTCTTGTACTTTGGTGTAAAATTTGTTCCACTAATTTGTTGCAAATATAAGCATCAAGATGCTATTTTAAAAAAAAATCAAAACATTATTATCATCATAATAAGGAAAAATTTGACATTAATCACACAATTGTTTACAAGTAATAAAAGTTTCGTTGCAGACAAGTTTCTCAAAAGAAAACCTTATTATAGGTTCAAAATTAATGTATGAGTTGTCTTTTGAAGATCGAAAAAGACTGTTGAATTAATTATAATAATGCGGTGAAATTGATTGCAAAATTTAAAGTATAGAGTATACGCCTAACTAACCTCACGTGTTCCTTTGGAACGCGTACCGCAATCAAAGGAAATTAAGCTAACATGATCAATCATTATACTCCCGCCGTTTCAATTTATTTAATCTATTTTAACTTGATATAAATTTCAAAATAATGAAATTATTTTAATTTTGTGGCTTTAAACGATTAAAGTTATGTCAAATGTACCAAAAATCTTTGATCTCGTGATTTTAAACATGTTATGTGGAAAGTTAAATTAAAAAGTTGCTAAAAAGAAAAAAAGTCTATTTTTTTAAAATTACTATAAAGAAAAGTAGATCAAACAAATAAAAATGAATGGGGTACTTGTTTTTAGCTGGATTAGCGCACAACTTAACTTTATCATTGGTGATCGAATTTTCGGAAATTCAACAATCTTTTGTTGAGATTTTATTTTTACATTGACAAAATATTAAATTGTCTCGAGAACTCAGCAACAAAACAATCACTTGACAACAAGCTTTAAAATTATAAATCAATGCAAGAAATATTGTTAATGAAAATTTATATAGCTAATTCCATTTGTTGGTAACTTTGGAGTAGTTGTTGCTATATTTGTTTTCTATTAGCACACGGAGCTAGCTTCGATTCAAATTTAGTAATTATCTTATGAAATCTAACAAAATTAAAAGTTTTAATAATTACGTTAAAAGTAACAGAAAATAGACTATCATTTCTAGTATATTAGTAATTAGTAATTTAAAAAACTTCCTTTCCTAGATGGAAATTTGGTTCTTACGCGTATAATTTACAGCTAAGAATTTATAGGAAAAGTATGTCAATATATCAATTTATGTCTATTTATTCGCAATTCACATTATTGGTTCCCATGCAATAACAGAGGACGTTGCATGCAACATGCACTTTAATAATTGAGTTAGGTACGTAGTAAACACCTCTATTTTCATTATTGTTCTTTTCTCTATTTGTTGTGTAATGTTTATTAATTTGCTATCGTAATTATTCTTTAAACTGTTTGATATGCATTATTTGAGTTGAAGATCTTTCGGTAATAGTTTTTCATATAAAGATAAAATATGCATCTGACTCTACTTATAGAATTACGCTGAATTATTATTGTAAATTTCTTTCTGTATATGATTCAAACCATGCACAAAGTAAAGTTTTTTGGGATCCAAAAATAGCATAGTATTGTAAATAATATAAAATCAAAGAGGGTGAAAATCAATGAAATCTCATACTTCTAGAAGTTCTTCATATTTTCCTTTTCGTTTGTACGTAGCCTGATCTTTTTCTTCTTTTGTAAGCATCTTCATTTATAATATAACTAGTAAAATTATTCGCGCGGGAATTTAATATTACGAAATTTATAAAATAATATTTAAAATTTATTAGTAATTAAAATTTAAAAACTATATTATCTTACATACAAGATTACATAGTAACAAACATTAATAATGTAAAGGAAAATGAAAATTATAACATCTTATCATTTATCCTTAATAACATAAGCATAAATTAATGAGTGTAAAAATACATACCAGGATCTGTAATATAAGCAATGGTGTCAGTGAGCCACTCAACAGGAGCAAAGTACATAAATATTGTGTAGAAGAAGAAGAAGTTTAGAATTTTCGGTGTTTTAAAATGAGAGGAAATCCCTCTATTTATAGACAACAAAGGGTAGTGTGAACAAATGTTTATTGTGCCTTATCGGAAAGGTCACAACTATTTGGAAGAGTTGCAACACTTCGGAAAGGTCACAACCTTTCATAAAAGTCACAATTTTTCATAAAAGTCGCAACTCTTCATAAAAGTCACAACTTTTTATCGGAAAGGTCACAACTATTTGGAAGTGTTGCAACACTTCGGAAAGGTCACAACCTTTCATAAAAGTCACAACTTTTCATAAAAGTCGCAACTCTTCATAAAAGTCACAACTTTTTATCGGAAAGGTCACAACTATTTGGAAGAGTTGCAACACTTCGGAAAGGTCACAACCTTTCATAAAAGTCACAACTTTTCATAAAAGTCGCAACTCTTCATTATAGTCACAACTTTTCATGAAAGGAGAAGACTAATTTTGGAAATAAATAAATAAAATGGGCATTCTGGTTTGTGGTAGCGCCACGTAGGCGGGCCTAGGGTTCTCTTTTATATATATATATATATATATATGATATGTCACATTTTGTTTTATGAAAGTGAAATTAATTAATTTTTGGGTTAAATTAAATTAGATAAATTCAATATTTCTAATTAAATATACTCAAAACTTATACAATAAGTTTAATCCTTCTCATATTAATTATACGATATGAAATTCATCTTAAATTGTTGATCAAAATGGTACAGTTTGATTCTTGATAAGCAAATGTGACAAGTAAAAGTGAAAAAAAAATAATATAT
>JAJONR010011380.1:0-19520 GCA_029582245.1 Solanum etuberosum | reverse complement strand
CCCAAAACTCTCTTTCTCTTTATTTTATCTGTTTCGTATTTGTTTAATTGTTTATTTGCTAGTCGATTTTAGGGTTGTCCTAATTCGATTTCCCCAAACAAGATGGTCATTTCTAAATTTTCTAAAGACTAAATAATTCTATCTATTTTACTATTTAAGTTACTTTCAAAATATTTTATTTAAGTTACTTTCAAAATATTTTATTTAAGTAAATCTCTTATGCTATCCCCCCCCCCCCCTCCCTAAAAAATATTTCAAGTCTTAAGTTTGTTTATCTCTAAACTAATTAAGCATGTTTATATTTTAGCCAAAATAGTTAATTATCGGATAACCGAATGTTAGCGGACATTTCAAGTGCTTTCAAACCCTTCTTGAAATGTTAATGTGAACCACGAACCTCCCTTTAAATATTTTCATTAGATTTACTGTTTTGATCTTTTGAAAAAAAAAAAATAGTTTTCTTAATTTTACCTCAAAAATTAAGTGGCGACTCTTTAAAACCTCGTCTTTTCTATCTTTAAACAAAACAGGGGGTTTGGGGGGCAGTCGGAAAGGATAGTTCCTGAGGTTCTAGAAAATAATAAACAGGAGTGTGGGTACATACAAACCTGGCGGATGAGAACCAACCCAACCCCAACACTGACTCGGCTTGGAGCGAGTTTGCATATTAAGTAAATAGAAAGAGAGAAACCTACTTCCGCTTGGTTGCTTATGATAGATTTAATCAGAAGTTATAAATTTGAATCTTAAAAATAAGTCTTTGATAGAAAGCAATTTACGTCAAAATGAAATTTCATGTCGTGAATAGAGATGATTGGGCTCATAATGATAACACTACACCTCATAAATGTGTCAAGACTAAATATACCCACGGGGCTTCAAATATGTGTGGATTGGGCCTTTTTCTATATTGGGCCAACATGTCTTAAAGAGTGTGATTTACAAGAATGGCCTTGGAATTGGCAACCATCTTGAACTTTTGACCTCATATGCTTTATGAAAATACTTTAAGTTTAACAAGTTTTGATTTTGACCTTGAAAGTTTTATTATAGGGCAAACAGGATTCAAAAGTTCAAGGTCATCAATTTTTAGAGTTATTGGGTTTAATTTCATGTCTGAATGATAATTTTGGGGGAGAAAAATCACAGATAGCCACTTTTACGACTTCTATTTGAAATTAAGCCACAGTTTAAAAACCAATCAAAATTTAGTCACATTTTATGCGTTCAAGGACACAATGTTCCAACATTCAATAAATTAAAATGAACCATTCAATCGGAATTCAAATTTCAGCGGAAATAAAGATAAATTCTATAGTTCAATATAATTTTTAAAAATCATTATAATCGAAGTTCAAATCTCAATATAAAAATAAAAAAGAATTATTTTAGTAAATAATTTCTTTCTATCTTTAACTCTATATCTTGGTGGACAATAGACAAAAAAAAATCCCAATGTGTCCATTAGTGGCTGCCACATTTTTTTGTCATTGCAAGGCACCAACTTTTTGTCAAGACATCAATAATTTCTAACTAGTATTATTAGACAATTTTTTTTTCATACAATGAATAAATAATTTGAAATTTTACCTACTCATTGACTTTATGTCAAATGAGTGATCGTATTATAATCCTTCAAGACATATAATAATGAATTATTATGCTAAACCTTTTTTTTGGACATGCCATTTGACTCATGCACGTGGAGGTTTAACCAACTATTAGGTGAGGAGATTTGACTAATTTCAATCTAATAAGTATTCATTTTTTAAATCTATTTATATATATATATTTTTTTTTAAAACATAAGCAGATAGTAGCTTTTTATTTTGACTTATAAGTCGTATATATAGCAATAATTGTTCAATTGTGATGCGGAAAATGGAATCAAATTAGTTGACTTGTTGGAAATTTCAAAAAAATATTACACTAATTTCCTAGAAAAGAAATGTTAGAATTGTACGATTAGTACTCGTCGATTAGGATTCATTGGAAGTTTATTGATTTCTGCAACAATCTTAAGTTGATTTGTATTAACAAAAGGGTTCACATTCATATATTTGTAGATATTTAGAGAAATTTTAACATAATCATAGGATTTGAACAATAACTATTAAGTTTCCATAAATTCACGTGCAACACATTGAATCTGTCCTTTGCCATCGACTATGAAGTTTAATATAATGACACAAAACGAACTAATTCGCAACCAATAAATTTTTCAAAAGCAAACTAATGAAATTATTACTTTCAAAGATCTTGCATCAAATCAAAGAGAGAATACCTAGGTTTTCATCCAAATTTTGTGGTCAACTTTTATTTACACAACTAGACTTTAATATGTTCATTTATACTTTTTTATAGGTCAAACTCAAACACATGTAATTATTTATCAAGCATTTTAATTCTTTTTTTTTAAAAGAATAAGATTAATAATTTCTCAAATATTGTGAGGTTAAATTTCAACATTCAAGAAGAAAATTGTAATGATGTATGTAATGAGGTCACTACATAAAATTCCCTTCTCAATTTACAGAATTTTGTATTAGTGTAGATATATATATATATTTTTGGTGATATAAGTCAATAAATTCCTACCAAAATCTTATGAATTTATTAAAGCTAGGCTGATTCTCAGTATAATTAATAATATTATAAATTAACGTGTATCTAAATAATTAGCTCCTAAACTAGTGAGGTTTCTACACATTGCTCTTAATTTTATGTAGTGTGCTTTTGTTTCATTCATTTTGACATTTTTTTGGTTATACATAAATAGAGTTTGGCTTCCCAAAAAAGATATCAAGTCAAATTATATTCTGGGAATCAGAACAATTAAAATTTTAAGGCAGTTTCTCATCAAAATTAACACAAGTATTTATATATGAATTCTTTTAAGAAAAATACTTATTCGAACATACAATTGTTTTCCAAGACCCAAACCAAAAGTAAACCCAAACTTACAAATAACACATTTGAATATGATGATATGTAAATTAAAAAAAAGGTACTAATATATGTATCTACAGATGAAACTCATGAGATATTACGTGAAAATTTGTATTCCGTTGTAGAAAAGAGAGAAAATATAGAATTAAAAATAACTATTTTATCAGTTTGAGACAATTTTCTTATTTATCTCATTTGTGGCATATTCTGATCTAGCTAATGGTTCATTGTTTTCGCATTCTTTATTTAATACTTGGAAAAAACAATTAATTTGACATTAGGTTGATTCTTGTGCTGACTTTAATTATGCTAATAGAAATTATTATCTTATATATATCTTTAAAATATTTTTAATAGGGGTGGCTATGAGTAAGAACAGATAAAGCACTATATATAAAGTTGACAATTGATATAATCCTTCTATTGGTGTAGGGTTTTACTAATTAATTTAGGTGAAAGTCAAACATAGCACTCATATTAGTTGGAGTACATATATTTTAAGATAACAGATGAATGTTGGGGTGGATCTAGGGTATAAGGCGTGATTTTTTGAAAAGCTAATAATTTTTGTGAAGATCTTGTATTTATATTGAGAAGTTTATTAAAAATATAAGAAATATTTATTGAGAATTTAATAATAAAGTAGGCTCTTGATCTAGCGACAAATTGAAATTTGCATAAACATTGCTCTCCTCAATGAGGGTTTGATTCCGCTTGGATACTTACATTAAAGTTCTCTTTTTAATATTAGATCACTGAAATTTCATAAACTTCGAATTCTAGATTGCTTATTCATGAATGATTATAAATTTTAATTATAACATTAGCACTGAATATTGATATTTATTTTATAAAATATAACGTTCATGTTGATTTTAGTTGGCTTGATATGCTTCGGTTATACAGTTATACTTGCAGCAAATTCTTTTGTTCATACAATTGCAGCTAGTTAGATCGGTTTTAGTATGATATATACTACTAGTAAAAATTTCATGGTATTTTATTTAGATATTGTTATTTAATTTATACCTTTTTTTGTATTTTGTTTTATGTCTATCCACTTCAAAATAACTTTAATTATATTAGATATATGGTGTCTCAAGTTATGTATAGTTAAAATTCCAGCATATTAAAACAACCAAACTTTAACCAAATGTCTGAACTTGTTTGGATGATTGTTACCTATTAATTTAAATATAATGTTTGACTTGATTTATACTTAAATTTTATTATATCGTATCGTTAAAATAACAACGAAAAAGTCTCATTTCGTTAAATTATCGATTTGGTGTGATTGCATTGTTTCTTTATTGTTCTCACTCTTTTTGTGTAAAATACATCTCTGATCAATTTGTCACTCAACCTACTTAAACAACATAAAGACTTGATCCCATCTCATTTGGAGAATGAATGACACAATTCAGTAAGTTACTCTCGCATTTCAGATAAATTTTGGACCGGATTGGGTTATGTGTTTGAAAGAATGATTTTTGCTAGGGGTGACATAATCAGACTTAACCCGCCCAATCCATCAAACCCGTTTAAGTTTGGGCGAGTTGTTGACCGACTCATTCATTAGCTCAACCCTTTTCAACCCAACACATTTCAACTCATTGAAAACTTGGTTGATATCTGACCCGAATTGGCTCATGAGAAATCTTGTCAAAATATTTTTAAAAAACTTGTTTTTCAATTTGATATGTTGTATAAAGCCATAATAAAGAAAAAAAAAATCTTTTTATTAGGTACGAAAATAGTTTAAAGAACAAATAAAACAATTAAGTTTAGTAAAAATTAGATAGGGTTGGGTCTTGACCCGTTATATAACTTATTACCTAACCCGTTTTGACTCAACTCTTTTTAACCTAAAGCAAATTTGGGTTGGATTGAGTCTTGACCCGATTGTTGTCTTAACCCATTATCACCCGCCCAAATTTAACCCAACCCGTCAAATTGTCACCCCTAGTTTTTGCCTCCCTCCTCCTTTGAGGTCGTTCATTACTTGTGTAATTTCTTGCTCTCACGTTTGTGTTTGCTCGTCGTTTAGGCCCGTTTTACGACTCTGGACCCAATATCACATTTATAAGCCCAATAGAATTTAAATTCATAAAGCCCATATCCACTTTTTCAAGTTCACACAAAACTCAACAAACATAGGTTTGCTCATATTCCTGTGACCGCCACTCTCCGCTTTGCTCCTCCTCTGTATATCTTTTTCCGGCGGCCGGCAGCTCTTTCTTCAGCTTCGTAAATTCTGGTAATTACTTTCATCCATACTTCTCTATAATTGCAATGTATGGAGCAAATCTAGCTGTTTTTTTTTTTTTTAAAATTAGTTAGATTTATGTTATTCTTTTCGTTATCAATTTGAATAATTTTTGCTGTTTTTTTCGTAGTTGTTTATGATTTTTACATGTTTATTTGAAGTCAGAATACATAAAAAGACACTCAAACTCGGTTTCAATTGTCATGCAAACACTTCATCTTTGAGTATGCACGTCTATACATCTCAATTTGACTCCACTGTGGCAGTTGAACACTGTAATTTTGTTACAAAATGATCATCTAAACCTCTCAAAATTTGTGTCAGGTTAGTGTGGGGTGTCCACGAGACAGAGTGGGGACGAGTTTGAGTGGTGTCCAGACTTTGCTATATCAAAGTTGAAGTTTGAGATTTCTACATGTTAATTTGAAGTTTTACTGGCTGCCCATTTGATAAATAGTTCTAAATTTGTGATCGTAGTATTTGTAATGTAACTCATGAATCTTTTTAGGTTGATTAAAGATTTTTATCTAGGTATAATTTGCATTTTTCTGGCTACCTAATAGTGGTTCTTTTTTCAACCAACCAGTTGGGGCTAGGCAGGGTAGATACGTACGCAACCCTTACCCATACCTTGGGAGATAAAAAGTCGGTTTCTGATACACCCTCGACTCAAAGAAATAGTGGCTCTTTTTTCTTAGTTTAAGATTTTTACATGTGAATTCGCATTTTTACTCGCTACCCATTCGATAAATAGGTCCATATTTGTGATTGGTAGTATTTCTAATGAAAATTTTAGGTAGACTAAGGATTTTTTTATCTAGGCAGAATTTGCATTTTTCTGGCTACCTATCTAAATAATAGTGGCTCTTCTGTCATTTTGTTAGTAGTTTTACAGGTAAGTTGCATTTATACTTGCTACCCATGTGATAAATGGGTCCAAAATGGTCAATATGTAATACTTCCTGTGTAAGTAATGAGTTTTCTTTTGTGTCTACCAAGATTGTTTTGACAGAGATGGGTGCCAAAGGGAGGAAGAAAAGCATAACTAAGAAGTTGAAGAAGGGTGCTAGCGAATTCTCAGCTTCTTCAGTTTCTAAAGATAAAGCTGCTGACTTTCTGGTATGTTTCTGGCGTATTAAAGTTAATAAAGCTCCTCAATGCTCAAGAAGTTCTTAGAATGAGAGAACCGTTTTGAACAATTTTTCCCTTCATGTTTTTAGTTTCTATCTTTCCCTCTTTGAGCCGAAGGGTCTATAGGAAAGTGCCTCTCTACCTTCTCAAGGTAGGGGTAAGGTCTGCATGCACTCTACCCTCTCCCGACCTCACTTGTGGGATTATATTGGGTTTGTTGTTGTTGTTTTTAGTTTCTTTCATGTTACATGTTAGTTTGTCTTTTTGGTATATATGTTTGAAATGACTCAATGTGTGTTGTGATGGTCGAAAACTCTTTCTATCTATTTGGTTGTTGGGAGATCGTTAGAAGATCTTTGCTATGTAGGACAGGAAAGGGAACTTAAAGAAAAAAATGGAGTAAAGGTTTTGTTGGCTAATAGATTCCCAGACATTTGATGAAACTAGCCACCATTCTTAAATACTTATAGGTCTGTTCTAATAGAAGTAGCCTATATGCATATAATGTCCTGGCAAAGCATGTAAATTCTTCATCTTACAATTGAGATAGAATTGTTGACTTTAGAACATTTGTAAAAGAAAAATAGTTTCCTGGTTCTCTAATAGTGCTTCATGATCTAAAACAAAAAGATGTAGTTGCAGATAAGGTGGAGTACTTGCCACGAGCTGACATGGACACCATTATTTTTTTAAAAAGAAGATATTATGGAGTACTTGAAATATTTTAGTTTTTTACAAGAGGGATGTCATGTGAATTTTGGTCTGAAACTCTCATGAGAGATTCCTGATTAAAAAACATTTGGAGATAATAATGGAAAACTAAATAGATAACTGAAACATCTTTAGAATAACGTAAATCTTACTTTTGAAAAGAAATAGATAACTAAAACATTTCAACATACATTAATTCAAAATTAGTACTCCCTCAGTCCCAATTTATGTTGACACTATTTCTTTATTAGGTCATACAGAAAGATGACATATTCTATATTTCAAAATAAATTAAATATGAACTTCCCTTAACGAGAAGCTTCTATAGCCTCACAAATGTTACGTCATTTTTTTTTAGAAGGAAAGCAACAAATGCTATGGCATGTTTTTAAGACCACAAGTATCAAAAGACTTATAGCCACACAAATGTCATAGCATGTTTAAAAGTTAAAAAACCATAAAATTCAAAAGTCCTCCTTTCTTTCTTAGACTCCATGTCGAGTCAAACTATGTCGCATTAATTGGAACAAAGGGAGTAGCTGGTTTTAAGTGTCACTAAGCATGGGTCACGTGTCAATAGATGTGGCAATGTTGGTATGTGAAGTTCAGCCAACGAGTATCAAGTCATGCTCAATTATTCTCCACATACAAGAGTATGAGTTGTTTGGATCATATAAAAAGTACATTGCTTGTTGTTCCTTTGTCTTCTGTAGCAAACTATGGTATCTTTACTGTAGTCAATCAGCAGCTCTGTTGTATAAGAAAAGAAGAAAGAAGATGGACCTTTTTTTTTGTGATGACCTGCTTTTTCTGACTTGTTTTCCTTATATGTAATAGCCATTGGAAGGTGGGCCGGCTAGAAAACTCCCGGATACTGAAGTTCGGGAAAGTAAAGCGACAATATTGTATATTGGAAGGATTCCACATGGATTTTATGAGAATGAAATGGAAGGTTTGCATTTCTCACATTGAGTTTTTACTTCCCCTTTCTACGCCTTTTTAGCTTTTGCATCACTTTGTAACACTACAAAGTTGAATAACTTTCGTTGTGCCATTTTCTGCTGTTGTTGTCTTTAGGTTTCTTTAAGCAATTTGGTACAATTAAGAGACTTAGACTTGCAAGGAATAAAAAGGTGAATACTCCTACTGATTCCTTATCTTTAATTTAATCAGTGTAGTTTGACATCTTTGTCTGGTTTTTTTCTTCTTGACCTACTTTCATCATATGCTTGTTGTCACAATCTGACCTATGTTGCTCGTTGACTCTTCAAAATGTCAACGGGTGCGTGTCGGATTCTCCAAAAGTAGTGTATTTTTGGAGAACCCGACACGGGTGTGACATTGAAAGTGAAGAGTCCGCGCAACTTATAATCTGACAACTTAAGACTTAGAAAGACCCAAGCTGGTTGGTATGGGCTCACTCAAGTACCTAAAAGTGATGGCAATTTTTTTTATCATCTATGATATTAGTCATAGTATTTAAAAACGGATAGCTGCAGTGACTGTAGAATTTAGAATATAATATGCCGTGGAGCTTAACTACAGTATGATTGTGCATGTGAATATTAATGTTCACTATTTCCTGCCACATTTTCCAATAAAAAGCACGCCTTCACCAGATATATTCTTTTAAAAAAAATAGAATAGATATATCTCTTCCATTCCTTATGGGATGTTGTAGTCTGTCATCGGTGAAGCTAACAGATGCTCTGGACTTGTTAAGTTCCACATAAAGATTGTGATATATATATATCTTCAAAGTATTTAAATTGTGGTCCAATTGTTGGAAATTACACAGAAATTCTTGTAGTTTAGGCGTGTCAAGAACACTATCCATAATTTCCAACAATATGGCCTCTGCAGTAAAGGGCTTCGTGTTGGATATATCCTTCAATTTTCTAAGTCCATAATGCACTTTTACTTTTCTTATTGTCTCTCTATGTGGTAATCTTTTGATTCTTTTCTTATTTCCTTTTTTTTCTTGTGTCTTTTCCTCATGACAGACAGGAAAATCAAAGCATTTTGGCTTCATAGAATTTGAGTCCCCTGAGGTTGTTCCTATTCCTGAGTAATTTAGTTTATGCACCCATATTTAGAGAATCCATCTGGTCCTTTTCTTTCCATTAATCTTTATCTTGGGTTTTTGGACAATTGCAGGTTGCTAAAGTGGTTGCGGATACCATGCATAACTATCTATTATTTGAACACTTGTTGCAAGTTCGTCTTATTCCTCCTGAGCATGTTCATCCCAGATTGTAAGGGTTTCATTTTTTAAGCCAATTGTTATTCATTTTAAAATTTCATATTTCTTGGGTCGCTTTTAAAAGTACTTTAAAACTCTTTTCTTCTTGTTCCCCCCCCCTCCCTTTTTGGGGGTGGGGGTGGGCTGATAGGCTGATACAATAGTAAGGGACTACTAGTCTGGAATATTGTCACTTCGTATTAAATTGAATCTGCTCCCCTTCCTTGACTCCTTGCTTAGAGACGGTAATGGCTTGCAAAAGACTATATCAGCTTGCTGAAGTGGTGGGTTGAATTGATGGAAAATAGTTTTTTCTTAACCAAATGCTCTTGGTCTAAGATTCCAAGTGATATATAACTTTTACCAAGAGATGGATAAGAGTTCTACGGGGTTGAAATGCTTGAAAATTATCAATGGAAAAGACTAACCTGAAATATTCCACCTTCAGAAGCAACCTGATGACAATCAGCAATATTGTGGCTGGGTCAAGTATAAAAAGGGATGTATTTCTAAACTAGAGTCTAGAGAGTTCTCCTTTCTGAATAATCCCAATGACGTGTGGTTCCACAATGCCAGTTCTGCTCTATGGAATTTACCATTATGTTACATATAATGTTTTATACTATGTATAATTGATGTCATTTTTCTTACAAAGTTTTTGTGCATTATGATTGTGAGTGAGTGATTGTGAGTGAGTTTGGCATCGAATAGTCTGATGCATATGTAAGTGGTGTAGTTAAGAAATTTATTTGTGCTAATGTATGTAAACTGACTTGTATATGTAAGGAAGCAAATATAGGAATTATTTTAGAATCCTTAAGAATCTTAAACATAGAACGGCCATGAAGATGATATTTACATGAATGAAGCTTGTTTCTAGCATGGAGTTGCATGAACTGACAATTTAGTTATCATCTTTTTTTCCTCCTCTTTTTAGGTATGGCTCTAATTTGTATATTTGGTTCTAGGTGGAAAGGTGTGAACCGCTGGTACAAACCGTTGGACTGGGTTAAAATTGAAAGGAAGCGTCAGGACAAGGTAGTGTTTGATCTTGTATGTGTGTGATACAGATATTTACATGATATGCAAAAAATTGAGATACATTGCTTTTAGTTATATATGAACTCTCATTCGCTTTTCCATAATTGTGCAAAGTTTGCGATACATGGTTTTTTGAACTGGTTTAAATGTGAAACTTATGGAGTGATGATAATTATCCAGGAAAGAACATTGGAAGAGCATAATAAGTTGGTTGGAGAAATTCTAAAACGTGACAAAAAGAGGCGAAAGAGGATCGAGGCAGCTGGGATTGATTACGAGTGCCCAGAAATGGTAATAGCAAATGTTCTTTATTACATTTCACATTATATCTTGTACTGCAAATTCTACTTATTTATGCATGTTTACTAACTGGTCTAGGAACTACCTGTTGGCTAATTTGACAATTACTTGGATAGGATTTCCATTACATAAGAAATGACTAATGTTTTTGAGCATGGTATTAGTAAGGAAATAAGTACTTATATGTCAATTAGAAGGAAGATCGACACAAGGATGTTACATGCGTATGCAGATAATTTCCTAGCCTATCAGAAAAATACAGAACATCCGAATTTAGGATTAGATTTAGAAGACAGAATCCATCAAATTGAGGAATTTTCTTGTATAAACTCGAGGAGGAAAAAAACAAGTTCCATGAGAAACACATAACACTGCAAAGAAGGCATTGTGATTGAGAAATCTGTTCTTAGATAGCCACATTTGTCAGAACCAAAAAGAGCATGTTAGACTTGTGAGAGGTAGCAGTACACCTGATGAATAATCGAGTTGCGGACAAGTTGGACACAACCATTATTTAAAAGAAGAGGTTTTCAGACATGTTACTTAGTACATGGCAACTCTGTATGTTGTATAATAAAACATTGCATGAAAATTCTTCCGGGTCAAAAATGTAGAAACAAGGCCTCTGTTATTCGTTGCAACACTTCTGGAATTAGTCTAAAGAGGAGCATAAAAGTGATTTTTAACATTTACAATGTGATTTGCAGGTGGGTGCAATTCAGGCTGCACCAAAGAAGATCAGGTTCACGGATTAGATCTTTCTAAGAAAAGCTTGTGAGCAAAATAGTATCTATGGCGACAAGTAGATTACTGTGTGTGTACGTGCGGTGTAACTGAGGATCAGCTGAACTGACAGATGAACGGCCGCATTATTTTGCTGCAGAGTAAACTTATGATGTTGTCAAAGGCTCGTTGAGCCATCGATAACATTGGATTTCTTTTATTTTGAAAAATTAGAAGAGAAAAAAGTGGTTGTGTAACTTAGAAAAGACAAGGAAGAATTTGACAATTTTGTCTATTGATTGTATACCGTGAATCTATCTATCATCAATTTACTGTAAAGCATTTTGTCATTTGATTTTTGAGTTGAAAAACAATGTTATATAATCAGCTCATGCATCGCTACACCAGACTCCAGAGCATTCCTTTTGGACATTCGAGCACAGTCGATATATATAAGGAGCGCGCGTGAAAACTTATAATTGACCAGTATTTTAACAAAATTTTCATTCAAAATCAAAAGGTAACTCTGTATGGATAATATTGTAATACATGTGTTGAAATCTACTTTACAAGAAATTTAACCACTAAATGAGTATACTATAATGTGGAAATAGGACATTGTCTGAACAAACAACAGAACTAAGGCTACTACTATGAAAGAAATCTAAATCTTTATCGACCGCGGTAAATAAATAACTACAGGACAGCGGGCTATACAAAAATGAGAGAGAATTTAGCAGTTAACTTCCACAATACCAAACTGTTACAAGAATGAGTAAGTGCCGAAGACTAATGCTTGCAACACAAAAGTTAGAATGACGCTTAATAGCAGCGTGTAAGGGTCGTTACGTGGTGAACTGTTACCGATCTGCCCTGCATTGACATACTCAGTTTTCCCTCTGCTCGTGGTAGCAGAAACATTAACAGCCTGTGAACCTGATATTTAAATACATTGGACAACGGAACATGTCTTAGCTTAACTCGACAACTGACTAGAGTTATACTTCAATTTACCAGAGATGAAATAGTTTAAAAAACTAAAAGCAGTATGATGATGTGTTTTATTAAGTTTGGTCAAAGAACGTATGGAGTTATATGACTTACAATCGTAATTGGCCCATCCAATCCGTTGTCCAGCCAGATCGTAAACAATAATCTTGTCTTTTAGAACAAGGTCTGCACAGAAATATAAACATATGAATCAACAAAAAAGAAGAGAAGAAGAATGTGTCCATCTAGAATGGCGCAATCATTAAAAGCAAATGCTTTGTTTGTAAAATGTGAAATATGGAATACAAATTATGAGTCATGAAATGATCAAAACCAGTAGACGGTAAAAAAGAGATCCTGGAGGTCAAACAAATAATGGGCATGAATCAGGTAAAACATCTACCAGGTGAACCCGTTAACGTTTATGAATAGATTCTTCTGGTGCTAAAGTTTTTTCTGTGATGGTCCTTTAAAATTAGAGGACGTAAACGAATCTGAATCAACCACTTTATCTCAGCAAGCGGAAATCAATGAAAGAGATGGTGTCATGAGAAACACAAAATGAGGGAGTTAAAAATGAGATCAGATGCAGGGGATTACCTCCTAAAATTGTCAATCCTTGGCCCGGAAGTTTCTGAAAACCCATGCACCAGACAGCAGCACCACCCTACAAAAGCAAAAACTGTACTGAGTGCAAAACTATTTTAATGTGATAGATTACTTTTCACAACTAGATTGGGGCACTAAAAGAATTAAATAGCTTTTGACCTCAGTGTGGTCGGCGAGCATTGGAATAGAATATGTGACAGTAATAGGTAGCGACATATGACGAATATCTCATTCTTCAAAATGAATAGCTAAACAATAATTGGAAGTAAAGCTTTGAGCAGGTCAACATGCTTAAACTATACTATTATTAACGAAAATTTGACTTACAATGGAGTTTTGCTGTATAAGGTAGTCCTCACCCCTTAATACCATTGTTGCACCACCGGCAAAGTTCAAACTCACCATGGGAAATATATCACCAACGCTGCACAAAAGAAAAAAGTACTAGTCAAAATTTCAGTACAATCTAAACTAAACCATCAGAAAGAAATGACACTGGAAGCTCCAAAGTTCAATTTTTTTTAGAAAACCTGGAGGTGGTTAGATAACACTGGTTTCCCCTGGCAACAAGAGGGCGCACATTCTGTGAAACAGCCTGACTGACCTGCACGAGCAAAAGATTACGAGTTATAAGGAGCATTCACGATGATATAGTTGATACTGCTGAAATGGATTCAAGTGAAGTTTTTCCCAATATTAGTAGATGAACACCGTGAATGATCTAAATCTCAAGTGCAAACAAATCATAAGATCCGTCGAATAATATAACTTACAGCATTAACAAAAACTTCATAAGCTTCTTCAGCAAGATAAGCCAGAGTCGTTCCGGAATCAACTATGGTTCCCCTGTTGCTTGATGTTTCAAATACTTGTGGACTAATGGCCAATGTCTGCCCATTGAGAGCAATAGTCTCAAGATTCAAGTTGTAATGTGGCCTGGTGAAAGAAAAAAAAAAGTGGACACGTAAGTCAGGATATTTGTGAAAAAACAGAGGCAGCTGACAAATGGTCGGTCCAATTCATGTTTATACCCAACCACAAGGAATAAGTACACAACTCAGGTTGTCCATATTTACTTTGGGCCAAAGAACGGGAAAATCAAAGCTCTATTAGCATAGGTTTATACATTAAATATACCGTCTGATCACATTTCATTGGAAGCTCGATCAGTTTCAAAAGTCCATATAGTAACAACGATTATAAATTAATCAGGAGCGAGGAGTGCATAATTCAGCTCCCTGGGAAAAGATATTTACATGATTATTGGGAAAACAAAGCTCAAATTACTAACAACGTAAAAATATCAAATATATCCCCACCTAAATTGTTAAGCAAATTTTCTACTACCCAGCATCAATTATTTAAATTTTTACATCCCCATTTTGCCTTTAATGATGATATGTTCTTACAAGAACCGACATGGCTTATCGTAGACTCCACTAGACACAAAAAGGTACTTTTATACTAAGGGACCTTCTAGTAGTTCCGCCAAACAAATTGGGCCGAAGTAATTTTTTCTTAAAAATAACTTTCAGATCTCAAACTCAATAACTGTACATATAAATCAAAGAAAAGAAACTTCACATAAAGATATCCGGGTAAGAGAACTTATTAGCCAAATGTGTAACTTTCGCTGCTTCTCTTTTTATCATCTTAGATGAGATTTGATTAACGGACTACCAAGAGTACCTTTACTATGCCAATATTTGGCGCAGATCAGATAGCTTTGCAAGAAATTTTCGGCAAAGAAAAACTGGAAGCAGTCACGAACACCAAGAAAAGAAATGAAGTTACACAAGCTCGCCATGAAAGAGATAACATACTGTGATGGGACAAGTGGAGTGTAAACTAAATTTGGCTCCACAATCTGACCTAGCACCAAGATACCACCTCCGCCATTACTTCCTTTCAAGCAATGGGAAAACACATTTGGGGTCACTCCTTGGGAGGAAAGTTGTGCGATAACTGACAAGCCCTGCTGCCCAAATCCAAAGATCCCATCAATTGCTCTGTCGGGTTTAGTTAGGTCACCGGTCTGTGATGTGCTACATCTGTGTCATAAAATCCCAACAACAATAAGGTCAACTACTGACACGTAGGGGAAGTAACATATGCTATCTCAAACAATAAAGATGAATTATAGCTCACCCGAAAACAACAGGAGCAGACGAGTTTGTCGTCAAAGAATTCCCCACGATTGTATCAAAATGCATTAAATCTGCTACATAATAACCTGATGTCCCACTGCCATCACCATATTGGAACGTATAACCGCACTGATTTCGAGTAGAACACCCAGAGTCAGAAGATTGTTCTCCAAGAGCACATCTTTGGTCTGAACATGAGATCGGTCGAGCTGTTGACGAGCTTGATGGATCAAAGAATTCTAACTGAATCTGCTATGAAAATCAAAATTTAATCAAGCGCTATTCTTACAACTGTATGCTCAAAACCAAAATTCCCACACACTCAAAATTTGCAGGAATAATAATATCCAAACCTGAAGTCCACTAGATGTTGGGCAACCATTACAAGACGCACAACTAACCCACAACACATCACTTCCAGTATCAATCTGTACATAGAATTCCTTTGGAGGGGAACCCAACTGAACTCTTGTAAAGTAAAGCCTGAAACAAAATCATATTCTCAACTAACATTCACTTTGATGGATACACATCTTGTAAATCAATCATAAAACTGCTACAAAAAAATGATTAATGTCACTACAACAGTAAAGTAACAAGAAACCAAGAAAGACAACGTAAACAAGAATTCCAAGGCCACAAATCCACCTTAGTGCATACTGAATCCACTGAGAGAAAGGGATTAAAGTGCAAGTATTAATACATTACGATACAACTAACAAACCCAAGAAATAATCAACGAAACAAGCTTTCCCATTTACCATTGCCACCAGTTCAAGACTCTTCTCGTTTCCCTTCATTTCTTAAAAAAGAAATAAAAAGAGAACTACCAAATTTCCTACATACACTTCTGCCAAAGAAAGTACCCAATACTAATGAAATCATCAACAAAAAAACAACTTGTTTATCAGCTAAATTTCATGAAACAGATCGTCAAGAATAGTTCTTGAAGCTAAAATCATTATATCATCAATAATATGCAAATAAATAGCAAAAATACAGTCCAAGACACTTCTTTTTTCCTTAAAATTCTTTAATAAGAAAAAACAAAAAAAGAAAACTACCCAATTTCCAACATAAATTTCTGACAAAGAAAGTACTATTCACTATCAGTCAAATCATCAACAAATCAATTACTCCCTCCATTTCAAATGGTTTGTCTTACTTTCCTGTTAGTTTAAAAAACAATTGTCTCTTTCTCTTTTCGGCCACTCTCTAATTCTAACTTTCCACCTGACACGTTTAAAATCAGAACATTTTGATACATTCTAAATATATTTATTTCGCAGCGACAAGATTCACTTTCTTAAACTCCAATACAAGAGAGTACTTCATTAGCTAAATTTCATGAAACCGATAGTCAAGAACAGTTATTGAAGCTAAAATCATAATATCATCAATAATATGCAAACAAATAGCAACAATACACTACTTTTTTCCTTCAATTCTCAAAAAAGAGAAACTAACCAATTTCCAACACAAACTTCTAACAAAGAAAGTATTCACTATTAACCAAATCACCAAACAAAGCAACTGTAAATTTCATAAAAATCTCATCAAGAACAGTTCTTGAAGCTAAAAATTACGTTATATCAACAATATACAAATGAATAAACACAAAATAGAATAAAAAAAAAATACCCAACAAGAAATGGATCATAAGTGCCTTCAACTGGAAAATCAACAACCCCATTAGGAAATTGCTGCAAGATTCGTCCATGTCTAACTCGGTCACGCGCTTTGAGTTGACTCAATTCAACTCCATGACTCGTCGGAAAAGCCCTTTCTAACTGCAACGTTATCGTCATTCCGCCGTCACCCACCACCACCGCCGCCGGAGAAATTACACATAGAAACACCAAAAACACCACCGGTGACAACATACTCTACCTAATTAATCTCACCGACAGCTAAAATTTTATCTATAAATTGTTCAAGAACATATCAACAGGAAAAAAAATAATTTTTTTTTTATGTATTATATATAAAGAATGTTTTTATTTAAAAAAATATATTTTTGTATGAATGAATAAAGAACAAAGAGAAGAATAATAGAGGGAAAAAAAAGTGCTCTGTTTTTGCTGCTTTTGAGAGAGAAAATAAAAAAGAAAGTGAAACGATAACAGAAGTTTCCCTGATGGTTGAATTACCTTTATATATATATTTTTAATACGTTATTCAGTATAATATTTATATCAAACGAATTTTACCAAATTACGTTTATATTTTCACGTATAATGAATGAAGTAAGAGATATTTCTATTTTTTCTCGATTTTTTTTTTTACAATTTTCACTCTTTAACTTTCAATTTACGTCTGACTCCCTATAGGCTACAAGTGAAATTTGATATTATATCTTATTACTGTTTTCGTGGGATAAATATATATTATCTTCGATAAATTTTAATATATTATTTAATTTAGTCATAATAATTTTGTGTATGAATAAACTATCATGATTAGATCTCTTAATAACAGTCGTGTTTTGATTCTTTTTAAATCGACATTCACATTATGTTACATATTATGTGAATGTTAAATTTATATTTATAATGTTAAATATGAGATAAGTTATTTTTTATTTTTTATAATAATATATAAATATGATATAATAGAATATAAATTACTGTATATAACTAAAAATAAATTAAAATTTATTTATCATGGGAGTTATTATTATTTTTTAATTGTTATAACGGTTTTTTATTCCTTTTGCGTTAGTTGAGGAAAAGTTCATTTTTTGTGGGATTTAATTAGATTATACTCTAAAAAAATTCTATATTGTTTTTTAATTACATTGGGATCGAAGAGATTCTTATCTCTAGAAATTTATTCTTTTATTCCTTTGGATTAGTAGACATTATAATAAATATAATTTTATAACTTTAAACAATTAATAAAAGTAATAGTTGTAAACTACTAGACTTCTTGTTTGCTCGAGCAGAAATATTTTAGTTTTTTTTACGTTTCTCTCTTCGATAAAATAGAGAATTGTAACGATGATCATTATGTTTTTGTATTTCATTTTATTTTCGTGTCTAGAGAGTTAAACTAATATTTCTTTGATTATTTTATTTATTATGTTTGTTTTTTGTACGCTTATTAGGAAAACAAAATTATTCTTATTTATTCTATAATCTCATTTAATTATATTACGGTTTTCAACTATGAAAACAATTACTAATGTTTGCATCAGGATATGAATTGCGTACATCACATCTTTTGTGGTGTAATTTTTTTTCATATCTTATTTCTTGGGTAAATTGAATAACAAGGATAAGGATGGGATGTTACGGGATATATATTTGTAGGATATTGTTGAAAAATAATGCAATTTAATTAGGACATTAGATTAAAAAAATGCTATCCGTCGAGCATAATAATAATTAAAGTTAATTCATGTATGATGTAATGTATGCGTCCACCAGTGATCACAGGACCAGGTCTCCCGACAGAATAGAAGTCCAGAAAATAAATAGCACAATGTAAAACAGGCACAACAGTTTTACGTGGAAACCTCCTTGCTCAAGGGAGTAAAACCACGACCTGTCACACAGGATTTTCCAACTGTTTTCACTAATCTTCTCAAGCAAAAGTGAAACACAAATTACAACCACAACAGTGAGATTAACACCCAAATTCCACACTAAGTAATACTCCTATTACTTAAACGAGCCAAAGTAATAATCCTATTGCCCACTAAACCAACTAACTCTAGTTGATCTAGACTTTAAGAACCCCCAAGGCTAACTCTAGACACCAACTCCGATCTCCAAGACAAGAGCTTAAACGGGCAACAACTTTGCTGCATTACACATCAACTAACTCTAGTTGATACTCCTAGGCAACTCTACCCAAGAGAACACTAAAACAATGGTGTAAAAGGCTTGACCAAAACTTAGAAGATTCGACTAAGCTCAAAATACAACAAGACTCTTCTTCACTCTATCAAGTCCCTTTGTTGAGTTGAGCAGTGTTCTTCCTTAAAGATGGCTTTCTCTTTGTAAGCTTAAGAATTTTGTTTGCCAAATCTTGAGTTTGTGTTTTGGAGAAGAAACTATATCAAAAGGACACAAACTCCTTGGGACCGCCCATTGGCTGAGAGCCTGCTTCTCTGGAAAGACGTGCACCTACCACATCAGAAGTGGCAGCTTTTCTGACAGCTGTCTTGTCGTCCTTTTCACTTACGCAGTCTTGCACAGACCAGGTCCCTTGCAATGTTCTTTGTGAGTTCTTGAGAAGACTTGCTAACTCTCTTTCTCTTTTTGAATGAATGAATCTGCTTGTTGTTTGTCATTTTGATTATATCAACCAAAAAGAATTATTGTCCATTGGACAAACAACCTCGTCCGTTTCTATTGGTGAAGTACGCTGACGGTTTCACCAACCCACTGACAGGACAACTTTACAG